>JAEIIM010029321.1:0-89103 GCA_018874515.1 Drosophila greeni | reverse complement strand
AAAGGGTACTTGTGCAATATTATAAAAACAGATTTTATGTAAAGTATATAAGAAAACATTTTCTGTTTGCGATTTAAAATTTTTAAATCAAATTGGGTTTTGGTGCAGCTTGATGTATAAAGCTTTAGCCCAGGACTCCTTCCCAACTGGCTACTTGGCCAGGACTTTCCTTCGGTCCTTTTTCCTAGCGGCGCTGTAGCCTTCAAAGGTGCGGAGCTTGCTTCTCCTTCAGGGCTGCACAGGAAAGGAGTATTTAAGGCAACACGACCACCTACTCGAAATGAAAACACTTACTGAAAAGTTCCTAATGTCCGTTTTTCTATCGGCGCTGTAGTCTCTTTATGTCCTTTTGTTTCGCTATTCTCTGGGAGGCACGTAGCGGAGTTCGCTCCTCCTTGTGACCTGCACGGGAAACACGGAATTCTTCAAGCCAATGGTCAGACAAGATATAAAGCAGCACTTACTAAACCCCCGCAGAACGACGAATGAAGAGCCGCCAGTCCGGCGGGATGGAATAGATCCATGCTGTCCTCTCAGCATATCCGAAAACCTGTGGACACATCGGTACATCTCCGTCACCTGTTTCCGCGACAGCAAGTGGAGCATGTTCAGCTCGGGGTCCCAGAAGAAGGGAAGCCAGCCCTGGCGCAGACACTTCTTGAGTTCTTTAAACATCTGGAAAGGATGAAGGATGTATGTAGTAAGGAGAAGTTTAGAGCTCGAGTTCGGCATACTTACGTCCGTCAAAATGACTGGGAGTGGTCTGAGCCAGTATTGAGGGAGCTGTTGCCTAATCTTCCAAAGAAACAAAGTTTTAATGTAGTAGCTCTTAAGGTTACTTAAATTGGTCTTAACATCGCGATATTTCTTAATCAGCTTGATTCCGTCTAAGCAATTGTTCATGTGTTCGCCCCGTAACATGACCTTTTCGGCATCGTAAAAGGAAGACCGGAAGGAGATCTGGGTTGTGGTCAGTTTCAGAGGCTTGGGAATCGCATCCCAGTATTTAAGTTCCGCGAGCCTAAAGTAGCTAAGTTGTTCGTCCCTCAAAACGTTCTGTTCGGCGCCCAGGCGGATGGCGGGAACATAGTCCACCGAGTATTCGAGATCCCGCCCCTGTACGACGATGGTGTGGGCCGGCCCACAGGTTTTGTACCGCAGTTTTATACCATCTACCTCAACGCGATTCGCGATCCGATCGAGGGCGCGACTGAAGCGGCTCTGCAGCCAGCTCTGCAGCAGGTCCACGGCGAGATAGTTATCCCAAACGAGAGAAAGGAGCAGTTTCCGGATGCTCTGGCGATCCTCGCGGGGATCGTCTTTTAGAAGCTCTAGCACGCGCGTCATATCGAGTAAAACGTTTCCCGGCATTTTCGAATCTCGCGTCACGGTGATACTCTCGCTGTACGGAAATTCCAGCTTAAACACTAAATCGAATTCGTCGGGCTTCGCGATCTTTAATAAATCCCCTGAGCTGCCTGCGAATATTGACGAGTAAACTACGCGATAAGTAACGAACGGATAACGCGGCGCGAAAGAAACGGATATCGAACGGATAGGAAACGGCGCGGGGCAGGATGTCGAGTTGAGCGATAAGGACGATCACGATGACACGACACGGATACGGATAAGTGGTTCTGCCAATCTGGCAGGTTGTATAAACTTTTTCTTATTTTATCTTATTTTCTTTTTTTGAAAAGTAATTTTTTGCATATATTCTTAGAGTGCTTAGAGGATCATTAAATATTTTTCTGCGTTTAACATTAAGTTAGGATCTAAACTATACTATATTTGGTTAATGTTGCATATACTTTGAGACCTGGGTTCTTTTTTTTCGGTGCACTGTGTAAACATTTGTTATCTGCCAGATTATTAGAAACGATGATAGGTGCCGTCTACAAGAGTACTTGAATTTATGTGCGCTCTTTTAACAAGACCATATAGTTTATGGCTTTATTACAAAATGACTCATGTGGAGGGACAGGCGGGTTAGGGAAAATGAATAAGCTGCCAGTTTCTCTGGGCGAGATGCCTAGGACATCGGGCACATACCTTCCAAACTTAATTCCACAATAAGGCTGTTCAATCGGGGACATTTTCTCAGTTCTTCGAATATTGCTAAAGTCAGCTCTGCGAAGTGCTTACCATATCTTTCGGTCTCATCCCGCGGGATGTTAACATACTTACTTAACACCGTCTGAATCATATCCTCGAAACTCAAGTTTGTATTAAAAATTACCTCAGGCATTGTGCTGTTTAATAGGTTGAAAAAGTGCAACTGATCGAGAATACAGAAAGAGTACGCCTTTGAGCTTACAGTATGACCGTCTGCGAAAGCTTTTCCGGATTTTGGAACAGCTGGAGCCGCAAAACATTTTGGCTAATGGTAGTAACATTTAGATATTTCTTCAAAAATTCATAATTTAAAATAAATAAATATTAAATTGGGTAGACAAATGCAAGAAAAACAAAACATGTTCTTTGAAAGCAGATAATCGGTCCGTTTACTTAAAGCATTATTTAGCGAAGTTGAGATTATCTGTTTAACCTAATCTGTAGTTAGGATTAAGGGTGACTAAAAGCCGCCCACTGGGTCGAATTCCCGCTATTCATAGCTCCTTCAAGTTCAATAAAATTTAAATTGTCTTTGAAGCTGAACTTACCATCGTGCGAGCACCATTAAGAAGCGGAAATATGATCGTTTCACGTTTGTACAAAATCATTTCGGCCAAACTAAAGTTTTGTTTTATTCAGTTGATAAACAAGTACTATGAATATTGTGTGCCCCGCCCGACCAGCGAGGCCTGGACTCCTTAGTGACCCGCGGTGGCAGCCTTGGCAGCGATCTCGTCCTCCTTGGCGTGCAGAGCGATGAGCTCCTGCTTCTTGGTAGCGATACGCTCCTCGCGGCGCTTGCGGGCCTCGCGCACCTTCTGTCGGCGGGCCTCGGCCTGGTCAGCCAGCATCTTGCTGCGCTGCTTCTCGGCCTTCTTCTTGTGGATGTACTCCATCAGGACACGCTTGTTCTTGAACACATTACCCTTGCACTTCATGTACAGGTCGTGGTACAAGTGCCGGTCGATCTTCTTGCTGTCGCGGTACTTCTTCAGCAGGCGTCGCAGCACGCGCTGGCGTTGCATCCACAGCAGCTTGGTGGGCATACGGGCGTTCGCCGTACCCTTGCGCTTACCGAATCCGCAGTGGCGTCCCTTACGGCGCGCCTCGGTGTTCTTGCGCACCCTGTAGCGGGAGTGGACCACGACGGGCTTCTTGATGATCAGACCATCCTTGATCAGCTTGCGAATGTTCTGGCCTGTAAATAGCAAAGCAAGGTCAGTTCATAGTTCTGCACAGAAGAGCAGCGGCGGCAGCTACTCTACTTACGCGAGTTTGTGTTGGCGATCTCGTTGATTTCATTGGGGTCCAACCAGACCTTCTTCTTGCCGCATCGCAGTACGGAGGCTGCGAGCCTCTTCTGGAGTTTAAGAGAACTGCAAGACACAGGGAATTCGTTAGTGGCAAGTCGCAAATCCAAGCAGCAGCGTGCTGGGTGCCAGTGGCGGTGCCCATATCTGTGTGGCTGTGTGCGTGTAGGTGTGCGGCGCACGTTTGGCTATTTCACAATTCCCGCGGCGAAACTGAATTATCCCGAGTCTCTCCATAGCACACTACTTCACGGCTTTCTGCCCGCACACTCCGCACATATTTTGGCACCGCAGAGGCGCCCATTTCGCGCATATTTACGAAACTCAAATATACCTCATGCTGTCGAATCCTCGTCGTGGCTGGGAAAGAAAGAAAAACTTGACAGGCGGAAGTGAGAGACCTGTCAAAATATCGATTGGGCTATCGATAGAGCAGATGGTCCAGCTCTAGCAGACAAAATCGATTGTTTTTAAATTATTTTACTAGTATATATTTTGGGATATTTATGCTTGTGGTAAATTGTAAATTTTCCTAAAATCGAAAATCTTTCTCCCACACGAAGAGGTACATTTTTTACCATAAACTAAAGTTGCTTAAAGAACGATGTAACTTCCGATACTATCGGTGTTCTTGTAAAATTATTTAATTTTGTAACAACTTTAAACTTAACAAATTAGCTTAAAACTTACAATAGGCAGGGCAATTCGTTGACCCAGGTGCTTCCAAATGTTCCCTCAAAAAAGTTACTTAATAAATAATTGTAAAGTGAATTTAAATTTACGCTCATTAAGAACGTTATTATACAACGTGACGTTATAAAACGTAATCTCTTTACGTCTTGTTGGAGGCGGCAAAAACATCGGCGGTTTTCCAAATATATAAATATCGATGTCTTACCTTCTGGACAATATAAAATAATTATTATTTCTATCAAAATATTAGACAATAGGCAATTTTTATACGAGCAAAATAACAAATTTTTTTCTTAATTTTAAGTTTCCTGCTTTATTCGTTTTTTTTTGTTAGCCTGCAGTTTAAAATATTCTGGCCAAAAGAGTTCATTTTTGGCAAACCGGTGGTATATTTTCAAAGTCTTGTGGCGGCCACACTGCACTGCCCTGCAATAACAACATAATAATTTTAAGCTAATTGCGCTACGAAAAGTGCAATTTACGCAATGCAGCACACGCTGAGACGCTGCCTGGGCATGGCCCGGGCGCCCCTGCTGCGCCTCCACCCCAGTGCCACAGTCGTCGCGACCAGGAAACAGGAACCGGCGACGATTCCGAGGCGCACTCTAGCCTCGGTGCCGCAGGAACAGAACAAAAAGGAGCAGGACGCGAGGGAAAGTCCCAACCGCCTGCCCCGCCTCATGGACTTTCCCGAAATCGTATGGCCCTCCGCCCTGAACTCGCTTAAGAATTGGATCACCGTCCAGTTTATCATCCGGCCCTACTTCGACAGCGAGTTCCAACTTAAGGACTTCATATACGGCGCCAAGCAGGCCCTTCAGGTAGTGTCCTCAAGACTGATGGGCGGCGACCTGGACTCGCTGGACAAGCTGGTCTCGCCCGAGGCGATCGCGGAACTGAGACCCGTGATACAGAAGCTCTCGATGACCCAGCGGCGGCAGCTGGAGATCAGAGAGAGCGACATCTACCTCAGCTTCCCCTACCAGGTGGGCATCATGTTCGACGAGGCCAACGACAAGCTGCAGAAGCGGTTCGTCGAGATCACCATGGTCTTTCACGTGATGCGCGGCCTGTCAGAGATGCGGGAACGGGGAGAGGAGATCCCCTGGAATATGGGGTGAGTTGGAAACTGAACCCGCCTTGCAATTGGCCAGCTGACCTGCTCTCTTTCAGCACGCTGCCCGAGTACCAGGACAAGGTGTTCATCTGCAACTACCGCTTCATCAAGGAATTCACCGCCGGGCAGCAATCGGACTGGACCATCAACGTGGCCAACCAGTTTCGGGCCATCGACCTGATCAATGAGACCAAATAGCACATGCTCCCGCCACCCTAGCCACCCTAGCATTCAACTATCCGATATTAGATGGTTCCCCCACCACCGCCTTCGTTGGAATAAAAGTTTCGTTGCCGCATTTAGGTATAAAAAACGATGAACTTTACTGTGGATCTCGGATTTAAATTAGGTTCATGGTGGAATGAGTGCTTGGAGCGGTATGTGCTTAGTGCTTAGTGCTGCTTCTTCGACGCGGCCTCGTGCTTGGACCTGTAGATGCCCTGGGGATCGTACTTCTCGAGCAGGAGCTTCCACTCGCCGGCCCTGTGGGAGCGCAGGAAGTTGATCACCTTCTCGGAGTTGCGGCGCTGCGTGGCGGTGCACTTGGAGCAGTCGGACTGCAGAGCGTCGGGCAGCAGGCGCTTCAGCTCGCGGCCCTCGGGCGTGCACGGGCCCTTCTCCATCAGGCACTTGAGGTAGTTGTTCAGGACCCGATCGTTGCCCAGCACCTCGTCCACGTTGACGTTGTCGAACTTGTTGGTGTACTGCTTTTCGGGAGCGGCGGCCGCCAGACCGGCAATCACGCAGAGAACGATGGCTAGCGAAGCTTTCATCTTGACGTGGGATGCTGCAAAGAGAGAGGCGAGAGTTAGAAATGGTGACGCCGAGAAGAACGCTGGGATGCTGCTGGAAGAGTTGCCGGGCGGGCTGAAGGCGTCGCTGAGTCTCGGCTTCGTTGAGCAAAATCATCCGAGGTGAGTGCTGCGCTGCGCCGCGTTGCCCACTTTGTCGTCATGCATTATTAATGGCCCTTGGCATATATATCGCATATGCATACTAATTGGATTCGTTGGGATTCCATATTTTACAAAGAAGATTTCACAATTCCCAATCGGAGTCTTCGACCACGTCGCCTTATCCACTTTCGACTCCTATATGCTCGCTAGTGCTGCGCTAGCGCGCTCCGGATTTACGCAATCGGTGGCACAGCGCGGAGAGCTCCCCTCGGGATTCCTGATTCGATTTTGATTTCCTTTTGGCTTTGCCAGCAGCTACTCACTTCTTTTCCGGACCGTTTCGGGCTAACGTAAGCGATGGAGTTGTGGTGCGTACAAAGGCACAGCTTGGATTGCGAGCAGTTAGCCTGGTCGCCTGGCTTATATACCAGGAGCTTTGGCTGCGCTTACACTGAGCGCAATTCCCAGCTCTCAGCGCTTAGGGAAGCTTTCGCAGGCGGGTGGCGCCGGCGGAGGGGCATTCGGCCGAAACCTCGGCGCCGAACCGGATTTCGGATCTCGGATTTCGGTGACTGACTTAAGGTTTTGTGTATTTTTCTTTTTCTGCTGAATTTCGGCAAGTCCAAAGGCGGGGCAGCGGTTCAAAGGGTAGAATGGAAATGGACGGAGTGGGGGTTTTACGATATCACAGATCCATCTCTGCTCGCACCCCGCCCGCCTGCAGGTTTTTATATTCGCTCACGTACGGAATTCGTTGGAAAAGCCATTGACGTACGTGAAAATTTAAATTTACATGTTGATTTTGGCCAGCTTGGGACTGGGACGGTAGGCAGCTTGAGGCTCGGTTTCCTACTCTTTAACGATGGCATTTGTGGCGACTTGTCGTGTCGTGGTTGTTGTCGCTGTGTTGTAATCACTTTTATGCATTTCCATTTCCCTTTTAATTATCTCTCTCGCTGGCTCTCGGAATCGCACGCACCAGTCTAGACTCAACCAGATTTCGAAAGCTCTTCGCCGCGGCGCGGCTTGTTTTGTTTTGGTTTCAGTGCAGCCGCAGCCTGATCGATTCCAACTGGTCTGGGCTTGGACTTGGGCTTGGGTATGAGCCATGGGATTTACCCCAGCCGTGGTCCCGCCCCCCGGTCCCCGGCAGGTGGACGGCGCATCGTGACTCTGGGTTTTTCGGCCAGCCAGCCAGGCACAGCCATCGCCATTCTGCGCTAATGCCAGCTAATGGAGTCAGCCCCAGTTCGCACTGATAATTCTAGCTAGCTCTGGTGGGGGCAACAATAAGTGGCCATAAAACCAACAGTACGAAAATACACTTTATACCCTCGTATAATTATGAGCAGTCGCTTTAGCGCTTTAACGACGTCTCATGACGCGGGCGATTCTACGGATCATCGCGCGGTCGCATCTCGGGCCTGGGGGGTCTCGGAGATCTCGGAGGTCTCGGAGGTCTAGGAAGGGGTCAATAAATCACCTGCGCGCTGTGACATAACACTCGTGCCAATTAAACAAACAGCTTTCGGTCCGTCCGCCCCGTTGATTAACATGCGAATTGGGGCATCCTTAGCCCCGGGTATCGCACTGATTTATGCAAATCGAGGGTGCTCGGGTCTGATGGAAAGGAAAAAAACTCCCTGCTCACTGGGGGGGGGATCGGAGGAGGAGAGGAAGGGTTGCTTACCTTGAAGTCGGCCAGGGCATCAGCTCCAGCTCCAGCTCCGGCTGCGGGGAGAGATCATGCGACATGTGCAAGTTCAGGTTCAGGAAGGAGAGGCGAGCAAGGCGAAATAAAGTAAACAAACCGCAAAGTACACAGCGGCTGCGGCTCAAGAAATACTAACAATAAAAAATTAATGTACGGATTGAAAAGAGCGCAAAATACAAATAAATCTTCGGCCAGTACGTGCCCAAGTTTTCATTGTCAAGCCTCAGAGCGAGGCAAATCAAACGAGAGCCGCGACCTCAAACCGAAGCCGAATTGTCAACAAAGGGAGGAGCTGGGGCAGCCAAGCGGGCCGGCGGAGGGCAGTCGGGCCTGGCTGGAAGCTGGGCGGCTGACAGATAAGGTGAAATGAGGCACATTCAATTTTCAACTTAATCGGTATATTACGTAACTGCCAACTACTGATAAGTGCATCGGAGTGGCACCTCTAGCCTAGCCTAAGTCTGGTATAAACATATATACACGCGGGTCTAGTCCGGGAGTAGACGCTACTTGACAGCCAGATCGGAGAGCTGGCCGGGGAGGGCATGTTGCGCAAGGGCTGAGTTCGGCTGGAACCTCGTCTCCAGCATGATGTTCCCTGTCCCGCCACCGCACACCTTGCGGTAGAGGCCCACGTAACCCAGGTCGCCGCAGGCCACTCTGATTGCCTTCAGGGCGCTCCACACGGCCAGCAGCAGAAAGAATCCCATGCAGTAGGGCTGCATGTGCTGCACAACGTTCACGTTGATCCACATCAGGGCCACCACCAAGAAAGGCAGCTCGCCCATTTCCTAGTAAGGTAAAGAGAGCGATCCAGCGTCAGGATCTGGGAAAAATTCTGGGGAGGCGGAGGTACTTACAAACTCGTACCAGAAACTGGGCACCATCATGTTGCTGTACTTTTTCAGGCGCCGGCTGAAGCGGCTCAGGTCTGGAATGGGGATGTTCGACTGGAAGCGGTACTTCTCCGTGATCGGTATGCCCGTGATCGGCTCCAGCAGGATGTAGGGTTGGTGGTCCTCGGCGTTGGGCGTGTATCCCTCGTAGTGCTCGCTCCAGTTGTAGCTGGTCCCGTAGAAGTGCGGCATTGAGAAGGCAGACGGGGCATCGTCTGCGGGGCGAGAGAGAGTGACAGATTGGAGTTATATCCCTGGGCTATGTTCCCAGAATACGTACTTATCACACACTTGGACACGTCAAACATGCCGTCGTACAGCTTGTACGCGTAGCTGGTGTCCAGGCACTTGGGAGGCTTCTGGAGTTCCTCGAGCAGCGTGTAGCGGTAGGTGTTGAGGCCGCTGTAGACCTCCTGGCCGCGGTAGGTGAGCGGGAGCACTCGGCAGGACTCGATGGCGACGACGTCGAGCGGCGTGTCCGGCTCGACGAAGGGCGGATAAAGGGAGTTGTCGAGGGCGCCGGTCACGTTGTACGGACACTCATGACTCTCGTAGCGGTAACTGTTCGAGGCCTGCTCCTGGATGACCATCTCGTCGTTCAGGGTTTCGATGCGAAAGAAGTTCTCAATGCCGCGCTCCGGGCCGATGTTCACCGTGTACTCTTCCTTCTTGTCCTTGAGAGCCTGCAGGGAGGGCTGCAGGGATGAGCAAACTGCTGGAGATGGCTTAGCCCGGAACACTTACGTTGTGCAGCACCGCCACATTGGCGGCCATGTTGGACACTCTGGCGAGTCCCTGGAGCAAGGGTCGGGTGAACTCCCAGAGGAAGTAGTAAATGGAGTTGGTCAGGAACTCGTCCTCGCCCGCAAAGACGGCGTCGAAGCCGAGGGCCGAGAACGGGGCCTGGTGCTTGAGCTTCGCCGCAGCGCCCAGGAGCACGTTGTTGGTGGACGTAATGGTCCAGTTGAGCACGTCGGGAGCCACGCTCTCCTCTGGCAGGAACTCCACGATGCGGTAGCGGTGCTTGCTGTACTTAACGTGTGTCGCGTTGCGCTCCAGGATGTCGTTGAAGCCCACAATCCTGTAGGTGATGGGGCCGATCTCCTGCACCTTCAGCCGCGTGTCGCGGCGAGCGAGGAACGCCTCGGCGTTGGTCACGTTGAAAACATAGTTCTTGAGCTTGCCGAACGGGGAGTTGATCCAGCTGTCCATGGTGGGCATTTCCTGGCGGAAGCGCACATGCTCCCTGGCCACCAGCACAGGGTAGTCCACGCTCAGCGACGCCACGAACAGGTAGACACTGCCGGCCCCGAGGAGCAGGCAGAGCAGTATCTTCACCCACCGGAGAAGAGTCATATTGCGGGCAGGACGGACTGGGACGGAAGCTGGGAACTGGACGCAGGCCTAGCCAAGACTGAAACGCGTCCGATCGGGAGAAAACACGCGATCCGTTTAAGTCGAATTCCAAATGCTTTCGGCAATTGTTTTACAATCACTTATCGCCACCAGCCTCCAGCCTCCAGCCTGCGCCCCGCCGGCTCCTTCTTCGCCCGGTCCCGGGATCGGAACGGAATGAAAACAAAGTGTATAAAATCAAATAGCGGAAAGGCTATCAGTAAGCCGTGCCGGGAGCTTATTCTGGTTTCCCCCTGGGTCCGTCTGTGTGAATAGCGGAGATTATGACGCACCTCTGACCCGAGCATAGAAATGACGCTTATCTTGCTCCGAATATATGCTACCATGTTTCCAGAGTGGCCTCGGGGGCTGAGGATTCCGCTGCAGGATTCCAGGGAGCTCCCCCTGGAACTCGGCACAGGTTACTCTCCGCTTCGCAGACCCCCTCGGGGGGGCCAGCCTTGGACGAGAGCAGGTGTGGATGGCCTGGTCCCCGGTCTTGTGCTCCCAGAGGTTGCGTCTTATCAGGCACAGACAGGCGGCTTATCAGCGCCGCGGTCAGCCGACCGTGCAACGAAACAAATGACTCGCCATAAAAGTCTGGCTCTGACTCTGACTCTGACTGCGGCTTCAGCAGGGCGGGCTCGATCTCGTCCAGCGCACTGATATGCAGCCGGAGTCCCGGCGTATCAATAGACAGCTTAATGGCCATGCTGCTGAAATCCGGTCTGGCCCAAGTTCGCAATGAGGCGGTAAAACAGCCATAAACTCAAAAATATTCACAATTAGAACTAGGGCTACTGATAACACCCACCGGTGGTGTTTTAGTACCTAGATTTTAATTACTAGCCTATTTAATATTGCTCTAATCACTCTCCAACTTTTTATGGCTTATGACACCTGTAGAAGTCCGGGAAAGCCGTGAGCCCGAAGCCGATAAAAGATGTGAATGAATAATACGACTACGTCCCTATATAGCATACTTTTTGGATCGTTGAGAAAGCCACAACTTAGTTTTTGTTGAAATATTAATATAGCAGCATTGATACCAAGTGCAAAATCTGTTTTAGCTTATAGTTCAAATTCATAAGCTCAGTACTGCGTTTACTGAATCCCTTCAAAAGATCATTAAATCTGGTAGAGGCCAAAATGGAAAGAAATTTTAATAGAATTCTTAATCTGCTGGACTGGGATTGATTTGAATATATAATATTATTTAAACAATAAAGAAGCACGCCGAAGCTGCTTGCCATTAGCCATTAGTTTCCTTTAGCAAGCCATTATAGAAACCCCCAACAGAACAATAATCTCCCCCGAAAGGGAAGCTCTTGATGCTTGTTTGAAGTCAGAAAAAGATTTGGGCAATTGTCTAATTAAAATAATATCGTAGTTTATTGTACACACATTAATGAATATAAATTGTCCATTCAATCGATAGAATTATGTATTTAATTAATATAAATTTCCGATGCGGAGCTTGTCCGGCATTTTCGGCCTAATGAAGCACATTTGTATTCGAGAGGACGGAGCCTTTTGTTTATTTGAGAAACGTTTACAGTGTTTTGTGACTTGACTTGCGGCGGCTCTCTCGTCCGCCCGGACATCCAATTTCAACGAGGGGTTAATGTGATAGGACAGGAAAGCGAGTGCGGGATCGGCTTCTGTTTTGGTATAACAAATCGAAGTTTGAGTCGCAGCTTTGGGCCTTAAAGCGATCTCGACTCTTCCGTAAGACTACACATCCAAATTTTCATAACGATTACTTACAACGATAACCTACATACAATACAATAGATACAGATACAGATACAGATACAGATACAGATACACATACAAATACATACAAGTCTTCCCAGCTCCATTTCTTCTAGACTACGGATTCGGAGGGGCGGGGGAACGGGATCGGGATCGGGATCGGGATTTAGGGACAAGGAACAGGGAATGCGGATGGGCATGGGCTAGTCCCAGTTCCTAGCTAAGGCTTACACTACACTATAAGACACCCAGAGACCCCTCGAACTGCGACCAGACTCCGACTAGAGCGCCTAGTATCTGGCGGCGGGTTGGTTCTCCTTGTTCTGCTTCTTGTTCATGTCCACCTGGGCGGTGGCCAGGTAGTTGGACCCCTCCAGGTGCAGGGTGCTCTGTCGGTGCGAGTTGCGGATGAGGCAGAACGTGGCCAGCAGCAGCAGGATGACGCCCAGGGCGCACAGGCCCAGAATGAGGCCCAAGCGGATCTTGGGCGGCACCTGTTCCGCGAAGCGCATCAGGTCAGTGACCTCGTCGGGCAGGTTGTCGATGCCCTCCTCGAACCACAGGATGGGGAATATGATGTCCGGGAAGTTGGCCACCTGCTTGATGTCGAACACCTGGCTCACTGCCAAATTAATCTGGATGCGGCCACGCACTCGCAGCGTAGTTCCCAGTTTCTGCAGAGGCAGAGAGAGGAAGGAGAAGGGTCATGAAAAGGGACTTCCACTTGGAGTCTGGAGTCTTACCGGCTGGACGTCGAAGAAGAACTGGTGCAATTCCTTCTGGGGCGGGGAGATGCCATCCACTTGCGTCCTCAGGCTCTCGTCGGCCAGGTAGAAGTGCGGGAAGCTCAGCATGATGGGGGAATCTGAAGAGATAGGAGTTTAGGTTAACCCTGCCGGATGGGGGTAACAGGGAGTCCCGCTCACCGTATTGGCACAGCGACACGTTGAAGAGGCCGTTGGGCGAGCACGAGGGCTTGCCGGCGGGGCAGAAGCACATGTTGTCCGGATGGCTGTCCACGTCGGCAAAGACCCACTCGGGCGGGGTGAAGCGGTAGCCGGGCACCTCGTTCGAGGTGTCCACCTCCTTCTCGAAGACGAGGGGCAGCAGGCGGCACAGGTCCTTGTCGTACACGTGCAGGATGCGGTCCTTTGAGATGTGCGGCGGGAAGATGGAGCCGTCGGTGCCCGCCAGGCTGTTGCACGCGTCGGAGGTCCAGTGTGGCAGGTGGGTGCGGCCGTTGTAGTTGTCGATGATGCCGTACTTCGTGATGTCGTCAACGCCCGTGTTCACGGTGATGCGGTCCGAGGAGGTGCCGTTCTTGCCGTACAACAGGCCGAATTCCTCGTAGGGCAGCTTCTGCTCCTTGGGCACCACGTCCTTGGCCAGCTTGAGAAGCGGGTCCTCGTAGCCCCACAGCAGCTGCCCGACGGAGACCTGGACGAAGGGCTTGATCTTCAGGATGTCCATGATGCTGGCCATGGCCAGTCGCAGGAACCTGCGCACCACAAGCTCAGGGTTAGCGGCGGTCTGGGTCAAGAGGAGTGCATCACTTACCTGGCCGCATGCTTGCTCTGGGAGGTGGCGCTCAGCATGGGAATGTTGGGAACAATCACGACGTCGTCTTCGGGGCCCACGGAGAGGTCTTCGCGGAACGAGTAGATCTTGCGCAGGTTGTAGCTCAGCGTGCCATTGTCATTCTCCACGATGTTCACCTTTTCCCAGGTCTCGCTGCGGATCGGGATGGGGGATTCAGTCGAGGCCGGCATTTGCGGAAGGCGGAGACCACTTACCTGTAGACATAGGGTCCCACCTCGTCGACAATGGCCTTGGACCCGTTGCTGAGGAAATCGTCGGCGTTGGTCACGTTGTAGATGTACAGGCTGATCCTGGGCTCCACCGGGGGCTTGGCCCACCAGCCGAAGGTCTTGGCGCCGGGGCGCAGGGCCACCATGCGGTCCACAACGGCATCGATCAGCACGGAGAATTCACAGGCCACCACAATGCCGCCGATTATCAGAGCCGCGGCAATGACGATCGTAATCCCTGGAAAACCAAAGCGATTGTTGAACAATTGTGTTCACCGACAGCATAAATTAACGCCACTAGCTGGGATGAGTCAGTCGGAGGGGGGATCGATCTGGGTTGTCATTGGGCGGGGACGTGGAAACGTGGACTTGATCGAGGCTAATGTTTGAGGAGGCACTCGCCTGGGAACGCTATAAATATTTATTCTGGAAGTGAATCACTGACCCTCTGACCTTTACCCTGAGTTATGAAACCCCAGAGCTAGTGAGTTATCGGATAAATATCCAGCAATTAGTTGTGAATGAATAATTACAATTCGATCAGAGAACTGGAAAGTCTACTTGGAACATAGCGGGTTACAACCGGATTCCGAGAATCCCTGGCCGAAGAAGACGACCTCTGGAAAACTACTACTACGCAATAGCTCCAACTCGCGGAGTGAGCTGTGGGGAAAGGTTGGGATAGCAGCCAGTTTATCCTACCCGGCGCACTTTGAGCGGCTTTAAAGTGTTTTAAAGTATTTCCCCCTCCGAAGACCAGTCTAACCAGTCGCCAGAGCAGAAACTACGATATACAAGTGTATTTATAAACTGGCAGCTCAAACAATAACAAAAACAAGAATCGGGCACGTGGAGTTATAATCCAAAGCCCAGCGAATCGCATTGCGATTCCACCTCCCATTACCTTGTGCATAATTGGCTGGACGGGATTATTGCACAAATCAAGTCGGAAATATCCATATGGAAATTTCTTGCGGGGCAAGAAATTAGTTATACAATCAGTTAAAGTCCCCAGATCGGCATCATCATACTTACACCACTTCCTCAGGTATGTGCTGGACAGTTTGGTGCACAGCTTGTGCTTGGGCCCGTTCATTGTGTGGCTGGGGTTGGGTAATGTGGCTGGTGGTGCTAGTTCTGGAAAAGCAAAACAAAATCGTAAAGAGACCCAGAGGTACTGGTTAAGTGTTTTTTTTTGTTTTTTGCGTCGTTAATCTACAATTAAGAACGAAGCCAGATAAACTGGTATGCAATCGCTCATATCGCTGGCGGGTCGCGGCCACCGCTCGACGTTCATGATCTTGGGGCCGATCATGGTCGCCCGATTCCCCCACGGAGAGATCTGGGGAAGATGACGGCGGAAGAGTGGCAGAAATGCGGCTGCCGATGCCTCGACCTCAGACACGTTTTTGGGGCGAGTTGGCCTTGCGCTGTTTTGACATCGCTCAGCTCAGCTCGTCGATGTCGCTTTGTCGCTCCGTCGATGTGCGGTTTCGCCCAAAAGCTGATTTATCGCGGAGCACAAAGCGAGCAACCGATTCGGGGGGACTGACTCCGGCAGAACCTTCGAGTCAGCACAACCTGGCACTGCCACTAAATGCCAGCTGTACTTGGTGCTCCCCTCCTGGCAGGGATTACCTTGAGCTCAGCTCCGGCAATTAAGCACTCTTTAATGGGCCAGCAGGCTCTGCTCAACTTGCTCGACTCTGCTGAGGTTGGAGCAGCCGCTGGGACCTTGACCGGGGCCAGGGCTACGCCAGAAACATGTATCTCTCAGGTGCGGATTCGTGCGTAAACCGAGACGTTTACTATTGACGATTCCAGGCAGGCCATTATTCATATTCATAAAACAAAGCTAGCAGATTCGGAATCGGAGACGGATTCGGCTAATGGCCAGCCATTTGCAGGCCCCGCACGGCCAGAGACAATAGAAACATTTTAATTGATCCCCTGACGTCCGATCCGAGCCGATCTGTCCCGCCCAGCTGCATACAAACGGCCGCCTTATCGCAGCCAACTCCAGATGGAGCACGTTCGCACCTCGGGCCGATCTGCGCGGTTCTTGGAGTCTGGCGGAAGCGATAGAAGCGCTTTTATGATTTCTCCGACGAGAGATTCGGCTAAAAGCATTAAACTTTGTACTTTGAGTCTACCCTATCGACGCACACACGCTCGACTACAGCTACGGCTTTATTATTTGCCGAGTTTACTGCGCTTTCCGAGCGCCACAAGGTCGTGCTCCTCCGTCTCCGACTCCGCCTCTCGGAGGCTCCGTCGACGTCGCTTGAACGCACACTCGGCCGGGCTTAAATATTCGAACTCAGGCACTGAGCCGCGATCCACCACCACTACTGAGCAGTGGTCGATGGTGATGCCCATCGAATACTAATTAGCCCATAATTATTTCACCTCAAATGAATTTTCGGTGACACTCGATCGGGCCCAGCGTTTGCGCCATTAATCAATGATTCCAGCTTGG
The DNA here is from genome assembly GCA_018874515.1 of Drosophila greeni. Taxonomy (NCBI): domain Eukaryota; kingdom Metazoa; phylum Arthropoda; class Insecta; order Diptera; family Drosophilidae; genus Drosophila; species Drosophila greeni. Next base: position 72,925 of record JAEIIM010029321.1, on the reverse strand, counting down.
GATTGGGTCTGATTGGATTCGGTAAACCATATTTTCTGTTTGAATTTCAGTTGTTTTGGTTTGCCTGCTAATTGGGGTCTGTGTTCACGGCCCAACGGCTGGCTGAGCCTTGCCTTTGCAGAACCGAGTGACTCAAGCTCAAACTCTAACTCGGAATCGGACTCAGGAGTCCGCAAACAACTGTTTGTTGATTGTTTTGATTTCCTCTTATCAGGCTGGAAAGTATGCAAATCGCAGGAACGGTCTCAGCATTAGCAACACTCCATTCGGCATTCCAGCGAACGCGGTACAGCTGATGTAATAGTCTTATTTTCACTTGTTGTGGCTTTGCAATTAGCAGCCCCAGCTGCCTGGCCAGAATCAGCAAGCTTCAATAGAAATTTACTTTCTAAAAACACACGTTTCGAGCGCGGATTGATCCGAAAGCGGAATCACGGCCAGCACATCCGCCGCGACTCTGGGAGCCGCTGAGATCCAGTCGAGGCGAGGAGCCAGGCCTCATAATTTCACTGCGTTTAAGTGTTGCACAAATAAATACAAGCGGTAGCAGCTATTTAGTGTAAGCAATTACCCTGACCCAATTTCGGGGCGGTTGCCACTGGCGTCGACCCGGGCATACCCTGCACCGCACTAGGCCTCCACGGGGGAATTCTGGTAGTGCCTTGGGGTAAATAACTCACTCGAAGTGTATAGTGAGGAAAATGACTCGAGAAAGCCCTCTGAGCGGAGTGAAACTCAAAGGTGCTCGACTTGAAGTCGTTTCAAAGTTAACCGAGTTCGAAATGCAATAAATACTGCCGAGGCATTACGATCGGTTAAGTGTTTACGGCCAATAGGGAAACCTTGTTAGGTTAGGCATTAAGTAGAAATTTACTGCCTTGAGACGGAGACACTCTTCTGAGCCCGAAAGGGTATCCCAGGAGTCGCCTTCCCAGTCTCCACCGCTGATTATGGCCACGGTGACACTGAGAGCGGCCAAAATGGCTGGCGAACTGCCGACCGAAATTCACCTGCCTGCATTTGATAATACGAAACGAATGGCTTTTAAATTTGTGCCTTAGACAATGTGGATGTCGCTGTCAATGGCGTGACTGACATGTGCGGCGGACTCGCGATGGCTCATCTTGGGCTGTCAGTAGGTCAGTTTCGCCGCAGTTACAGCGACGGCCGTCGAGGAGTGCGGCTGCTTTCGCAGTGAAATGTGTCAACAGAGACAGAGCCAGGCAATTGTCACCTCAATTTACGATCAGCGGGGAACGGCCCCAAGCCCTAGACCTACCGCCGCTGCTGCTGCTGCTGCTTGCTGCTGCTGCTGCCATGATGAAGATGATTCAAAGCTCGGAGGTTTGCTGGGTTGCTGGGCAGCCCTCGCGGCCCCAGCTCTGGTGCAACCTTCGCATAATCGTCATAGTTATGTGGTCAAAAAAGAAAAAAGCTTGCAGCAGCAGGCCCCTCCGTTTATTTATGTATTTATTTATTTATTTATCCGAGGTTTCTTGCCAGCGCACGCTTAGTTTCGGATCTTGTATCTTGTGTGTTTTCGGCAGACTTTTTATTTGATTTCGCTGTGTGCCGCTGGCTGGCTGCTTCGTGGCAGCTCCGCTCAGCTCAGCTCCGCTCAGCTCGAGTGCAGAGCAAAATTTCACTTTTTCCACACAAGTAATCATAAAACTATGCACGTACATCAAATGCGCTTTTGGCAGGGCCGCAGACGGCGTTTAGCCGCTGCCTCGAGCCCCAAGCCTCCAGACCCAAGACTCCAACACAAACAAAACAAAATCAGAGCCCCTAAAGCATAATTCAATGATTTTCCGCTTTTGTAGCGAGGCAAAGTCGCTGGCGAAGTGGTTTCATTTTGGCTGACTGGGCAAGGTCTTGCCTAACCAAGAGCCATGATCAGCGCGGAGACGCGGACGGAGATGGAGTTGGATTGGGGGACTTGGAGCCAAGGGTCGGCGGTCCATTGATCGGACTGCAATCGGACTCTCTTGCAGCTCCCTGGAATGCGACCAGACAGACTGGCCGAGCTGGACGGTAGCCGGAGCTGGAGTGGCCACAAACCACAGGCATTTCCAAATGGCCACAGGTACGAGCACACAAACACGGGACACTCACACACCGGGACACCGCGGACAACACTCACACTGGGGGATTGGCACGGTCTTGCCGCCTAGATTCTTGCGCCCGGACTGGAACTGGCAGCTGGGGAACTGGGAACTTGGAGCGGCGGTACGAGGAACTCACGACAGGTGGAACGTCTCAATGGGGGCGACCGCCGGCAAAAAACGTCAACGACTCGAACGCTCGCAGTGCCGCCGAGTAACTGAAGTCGCCGTCTTCGAGCGGAGCCCCAACGTAAGATGTTCAGGCGGCGAAAGCTCCGGCCAGAGCTTGGCTTGCTGCTCGGCGTTGCGACAAAGCGAAAACTGGAAAACCTGATAAACAGGTAGAGGCGGCGACGGCGGTCGGCAGGTAGCTGCTGTGGCGCTGCAAAAGCGAGAGTGAGCGAGCGGCGGGAGCTTCCACTGCAACGCATGCGATAAAAGCTCGGGCGATCGAGATCGGGTGGCCGAGGTGGCCAGAGGTGGACAGAGGTGGCCGGAGCCCAGTTGGCAGGCTGATAAACAAGTTTGTTGCTTGCATTGAAGTCTTTCGTTTCATTGCGTTGCATGGCGCGTTCCGTTTCGAACCCGAACGAAGCCAAAATATCTCATTGATTGCCACACCAACACCGCTGCACTCGGGCCGATTATGATAGCTGCTACTGCCGTGGAGTTGCAGGTGACTCATGCGATTGTTGCCAAACCCCAGCGACGACAGGTTGCAGTCAAAGAATGTATGCAAAGTCGACGGGTCCAGCGACGATCCAGCGAATGGCTGATTGTTGTTGCGCAAGGCTTTGTGCCTGCCCAGAATCGGAATCTGGCCAAAGACCCCTCTCTCGGGGCTGGCTCTACTGGGAAATGCGCGAATCCAGCTGTGGAAATAACTGCAGACTGCATTTGCATAAGCCACAAGCTACGGAGAAATATATTGGAAATGGCACTCGATAAATTGCCCCCATGGAGTTCTGGCTAATGATAACAATTTCCCAGCCATTAATCAGGGGCAAACTTTTCATATCTAGTCAGGAGTTTCCCAAAAACACGGGGGAAAATCGAACGAATTTCAATAACTACATTAGAAGTGTCTCAATTAAGCTAGCTTAAGAAAAAGCTTGGAACCAAATGGATGACAAATATAAAATATAAGATAAAGAGTTATTTAGGAAATATGTTTATTATATTTAAGGCAAATCGTTGCCTATAGGAAAACTGATACGTTGAATTTATGAATGCAGTTCCTGCATATAGAAAAACAGATACCTTAAAAAAGCGGCAAAGTTGTTTAGTGTAGAAAATACAACTTAAACTTAAACCTTTCAAATTTTCCAAAAAATTAAAAATTTGTTTTTTTGAGCGGACATGGCTAGATCGATTTAGTTTTTGATGCTGATCAAGAATATATATGGTTTATAGGGTCGGAAATGACTGCTTCACGGAGTTTGAAGGTTCTGACTAAAATGCTATAGATTTCCCCTCTAGAAACTACAAATGATTAAAATTTTTCGGCTTATCGAATTAAGCTTATTTTTCTGATTATATTTACTTATATAAATCACTTGGATATATAATTTCAAGTCACTATTTTGTCCACTATACCCACGTTTTACTGCGCCTCATCACGGCTGCCCTGCAAAGTAATCCACATTCTGGACCGGCAATAGCAAACGCTCTAGCTACGTAGAAGGCGAACCAAGACATTATCGCCCAGTGATTTTCGACATTCCCCGCCAAGTCCAACCACAACTACCCACCACACCCCACTCACTGCCGCACCGTACCCCACTCGACCCGTATCCGAACCTCGACTCCGCGGCGACTTTGCATGCCAATAAGGCTAACCGGGTTGCATGCGACCTTTCTGTTTATGTAAACTGTCGTACAAAATGGCGCATTTGTGGCCGTAAGTGATGCAATAATGATAAATAATAGCAAGCCCACTACGCATCGTATATGTTAACTCAACTGCCGTGGCGTGGCGTGTCATCAATTGCCTCAGGTGACCTTTGCCCGCACTAGGCTCCGGGTCAAACGCTACTCACTGTACACAATGCCCCATATTTCCATGAAGGAGATGCGTTCCAGAGGGGCTTCCTTTCGTCTCTAAATTTTGCTTTTCTCGCTGATAGTTTCGGAATTTTTCGAGTGTGTGAGTGTGAAAATACGTTGGCACTTGACGACCCGGCAACCAGGTTGATAAGCCAGCCCGCTCTCCCACGGCTGATAAGGTTCTCCTGTTGAGGAAGTGGGCACTACATAGACAGCGACTTGGGGCTGGGCCTTGGACATCCTCAGCGGCCTAGAGTCACTTAGGCTGTCACCTGAACTTGAAAGCCTACCAGCCTGGGATCTGGGGAGCGGGGGAGGGTGCCGGAACAGGTAAATGTTTTGCATTATGGACGGGGCCATTAACTAGCACGAACAGATTAGGATTGAGCTATTGAGTTATTGAAAACCCAACCGCGTCATCGGCCCGCGAGCAAAACAAAAGGTTCAGCGGGGCTATCAGTCGCTCAGTGGAAGCAAAACACCGAGGCAACCGAGGTGCTGGCTCCGAGCAGGGATTCGGATCCCGGGGAACGACGGATGAGTTGTAAACTCTTGACTAAGCTGATAAATGCCTGGGCACACAATCGCGGCCTGGCCGTGGGGTTCAATAACTCGGCTCCGGTGGGGGCTCTTCTAGCCGCGCACAGCGATCGTGCCGGGAGTCGGGGCTCGAGAGCTCGAGAGCCCGCCAGTCCGATGATAATCCAATCTAAATATATCCAGGAATTGCGAAATTGAAACAGAGAAATGAGTAGCGCGAGCTGGAGAGGTGAGAGCACCTATCCCGCCGAGCTCCGAGTGGTCCCGCCTGCACTTCCCGCCGCCTTCGATAATCGCTCGAGCAAACAATATGCAATTCTCCAAGTCAAGGGTTCCAGAACGTCTTAAGTGCTCAAGTGCTAATTAAACTGTTTTTTCAGTTCCCTTGAGCAAGCGTGCGCACACACCTAGGAATAGACCCAGACCTGTGGAGCAGGCAATACCTTCTATAGGGGAGATTGTGGCACTAGGTAGTACTGCTATTAAAACGTTTACTAACTGCCCGAGTGCTTCTTCGATCGGACTGTGGACTTGCTAAGAGTTTATTAAAATAAGAGGAGCTGGTAGCTGGCTCTGGCGAGCTAAGATTTGTAAAGAGTATCTAACAAAATTTGTTATTAAAATTACAAGATACAAATACTAAGCTTTTAAGACATTGTGACTTAGTAATCCTAATTATGATACTGATATCACCTATTTTTGGGGGGTATTTGTCTATATCTACTCACTTAACGAAGCTAATAAGAATCTTTATTTATATTTACTTTTTGGGTTCGAGGACCTAGCTTGGACTGGAATTTGGCATGCCAAAAAGATCCCAATAGAATGGAATTCTTGCCCCCAAAATTTTGTGATGTAAGAGTTGAAATAATATATTTAATATACTTAAGAGATCAGGCAGAGTCCGTCCGTATCTTTGCGTGGCTTCGGCATGCAACTTCGGCTTGCTTTTTACATGTACGGGACCTTGAATAGATCTGAAAATAAATCATTTTAGATTATTTTTTAAGAAAGTTAATAATTAATTTAAATACTTGAAGTGATCGTGGCCAAAAGTGTTTCTCTCAGTGCGCTTATCCGGGGAAGCATCAAGCCAGTTTTCGATCCAGTTTGGGGCCCCCCGCTCCATCTTCTAACTCGGCCGTAATGACGATGCTGGGGCGGAACGAAACAGCTGGGAGGCTGCATCTGGTTCCGCCACCTCCCGTCTCCGCCGTGAGTGGTCGCCATCAGAGGCTTCTTTGTGTGCTCGACGATTAAGTTCGCACTTTGTCTCGCGGCACACGCACAAAGCCGGAGCTGCTACGTAGTAAACAAGAGATCCCGATGCCCGGCAGCGCAGTCGCTCGTCGTCCGGCGGTAATCAGCAATCGTAGCTGACCGCCCGCTCTTATCACTCGCTGCCGTGCTAGCGACAGAGACGCCTGCTGCGACGTCGACGGCGACTGCGAGGAATGAGGAAAGAGGAGCGACTGCGTCGCGCTGCTGCCCCAGCTGCTGCCGCCGACTGCTGGGGCGAACTGATTCCGAGCGTCGTAGTAATAACTTGTTTGGTGGGCAGTACGCACCACTCCAGTCCAGCGGAGAACCAGTGCTCCAGTGGAAGCCTCAAATCCCCGCGAAGATCTAATCGGAGCAGATAGTGCGTGGGCCGGCCCGATTGCTTCGCCGTGCAATCAAACCTTAATCAGAGTCCGCAAGTAGATCAAGCGGTGGCTATAAAGCAGCACAGCCACAGCGATAACCGAGCGAATTCCCCGCAAAACACCCGTGCATACTCCGGATTTAATTGCCGCCGTTCAGCTGGAAAAACTAAGCCAGGACCGGAGGGGGGAGGGAGCACTGGAAAACCAGCTCCAACTCCAGCTGCAGGTCCAGTTGATCGAAGCGAGAGAGCAGCAGCAGCAGCAGCAGCAGCAACAGCAAAAACAATAACAACGATCGAGCTGACAAAAGAGAACGGAGACAAAACAAAGAAGCAGGCGAACAAAGGCACACAGAGCAACAAAAAGAACAGAGCCAGAGGAGAAGGAAGACGAGAAGAAGCGAGGCACGGACACAAAACAAGTCGGTCGCAGTCGCAGTCGCAGCATAGATACAGATACGGATACAGCCGCTGCATCCACTCGCAGCGTCCAGCAGAAGGAGCATCTCTGCGGGGGAGTGGGGAAGCAAGGGGAACCAAATAATAATAATTCAGCAGCCACTCAGCACCGCGTTTTTGTGCTGTGCACACAGCGTAAACACGACGAAATTGTTAATTAAGACGCCAAATGTTTGGCAGTCGTCGAAAGTGCAAAGCAAAGCAGCGAGAGAGCGCCAGATAAGAGGTGTGTGTGGCCGGGAGTGTGGGTGCACTCTCCGCCAGTGCCCGTGTGTCGGTGAGTGGGGTTCCGTTTCCATTCCGTTGCGAGCACGTCTGCCCTCCACCGAAAAGCAGCGAACAGCTGTGGGCAAAGCTCGCCCAAGTGCATGCCGCTGATCTCCGCTCTCCGCTCTCGGGCTGTCGCTCACACACCCGCATCCCGTTATCAGTCAATGGCACTTTTCTGCAACTGATTCCGTGAGGCGGAGGAAAAGGGGGCGGCTGCGGTGGAAAGCCGGAACCTTCGTCGCGACAAGTCTAGCGCCCAGCCAGTGGAGGCTTCCAGGCGGTAAGTGTCGGTGTCAAGTGCAGTGGTATTTGGCGATAGCGGAGGCCCTAGTTCCCATCAGACTTGACGTAGGTGTCCGGAAACAGACTAAGCTAAATAACGTTACTATCCAAATATATTTGAGTTTTGGAGAATGATCGGAAACCTTACTGTTTAATTGTTCGTTGAGACTACAATCTATTACATGGGACTACATCCCAAAGCTCAGCAGCTCCAGCAACTATCTATTAGATTGTTGTCACAATCAATATAACCCCCTATGTGCTCACACTCACGTACAGCCCAAGAACGATCGTTATATTGGAAAATTACTACGCCCAGGTTGCGCCTTATCAGAGCCGTTGACCCGCTTTCAAAGTTGGCAATCAGAACTTACCCCATGGTTGCCAAAGCTCAACTCTATGCACAAACACTAGTAGCACCGCTGATACTTGTTGTCTCGATTAATTTATGAATTAATGCCTAGTAAGTATGTACTGGCACTGCGACCATATATGTGTTCCTAGAGCTGGTGATAAGACCGAGAGTACATACAGCTGAACTTTGATTTCAGCACGGGCAGAAGCAGCGATCGAGCAGCATGCGAAGGCTCTGGAGTATAAGCCCCGATTAGTTTGTGAAAACATCTGTAATCGCATGGTTAAGGGTCCTCGAGTCGCGGAAGATTGCCCGAGAATCGCGAACGACGAGCGACTGACTATAATAGGTCCACCCCCCAGTTAAATCCATAAAATACTAAAACCCTCAGAGGTGCTATAGGTACGTCGGACAGAAACCTGAGAATAGTGAAACAATCAAGTTGTGGCAGTTGCGCCTATGTGTTCATTGAACCCGAGTTTGATGCCCAAAGCCTGCCTGATAAGATAGTGATCTAGTGTCAAAGCTATCCCTTTGGGGCGCCACGTGTTTGCCTTTCTGTATATAGCTAAGAAGGGAGGGAAGGCCAATAAGCACATATCGCGGAGGCTGTGGCGTAATATTTGAATTTACATAAGCCCGATAAGAACACCCCCACTTACAATCCTTCCAGCTCTGCCCCAGATACTCCCACAATGCCACGTGCCACCACCAGCCACCCTGAGGGGGCCTTGCCCGCCGCCCACCAAGACTGCGATCTCACAGTGGCCGCCATCAGGTCCAAGTCCAACACACTCAACTCCCAGCTGAACAGGGTCGGCACGGGAACCTTCGGAGGCTACGCCATGGCGAGCGGGGCCGAGAAGAAGCCGGTGCTGCAGATGATACTGGAGGCCTTGGGCCTCCGAAATCAGGCGCAGAGCCGCGAGCCAACGTCCAAGGATATCGGAACCCTGATAAGTGAGTAGACCGCTGTTGATAAGCCGGGAGACCTGATTAATCCGTGTCCTTCGTCTGCACCAGTGCTGGGCATAATGTTTCTGCTGTTCGTGATCGGCGTCACTGGATTCTTCGTGATGTGGTTCACCGAGTTCTACAACAACACAATGCTGGAGGTGAGAGATGCGACCATGCAGTCCTAAGTACTATTCTAGCTATCCACTTAACCCACAGAATCTGATACTGGCCGAGAATTCGGAGACCGCCAGAGACTGGCTCAACCCTGACCCCAAGTTCGACACCTTACTGAAGGCTCACATCTTCCACTACCCCAATATCCAAGACTACTTGGAGGGGCGTGCGGACAAGATAAAGGTCGTGGACGTGGGTCCACTCACTTACCAAGAGCACACGATCAAAGATGAGGTTTCCTTCAACAACAACTTCACGGTCACCTTCAGGGTAAGGATCCCAACCACGTAAACGTTCCTGTCTGGGCTTAACCATGTGATTTCATACCAGGACCGCAAGTCGTACAAGTTTCTGCCGGAGAAGTCGTCCGTTAAGGAGGACGTGGTGCTGATGGTTCCAAATGTGCCACTCATCTCTGCCGCGGGACACGTAAAGCGCATGCCGTACGCCGATCGACTACTCGCCGGCTTCTTCATCAATCAATTCAGGGAGCCGCTCTTCAAAAACCTAACGGCCTCCGACTTCCTCTGGGGCTACGAGGACAAGATCATCAAGTTGAAGAGTCTGGGCATGGGGAAGAAGCGCTTTGGCCTCCTGATGAACGTAAATGCCGAACTCTAACGCGTTGACTGGTCTGCTCTCTAAAAAGTATCTTTCTTTAGCGCAACGGAACCAGCGTGGACTCGGTGCAGCTCAACACGGGCGAGGACGACATCAGAAAGTTCAGCATCATCACCCAGTTCAATGGGATGCCGCAGCTGGACTACTGGGATGGGGACGAATGCAACCGCATCGACGGCTCGGAACCCTCGATGTTCTCGCCGAACTTGCTGCAGAATCGAAGCACCATCAATGTGTTCCTGCAGGTCCTGTGCCGAAAGGTGCCGCTCCATTACGAGAAGGAGGTCACCATTTTAAATAACATCGATGCCATTCGCTACAAGACGCCCATGAATGTGTTTGCCAAACCCGAATTTAATCCAGCGAACGCGTGCTACTGCAAGAACACAGAGATGTGCCTGGAGAGCGGGGTGATCAACGCCACCAAGTGCTACGGGGATTCGCCCATCTTCCCCTCCTTTCCGCACTTCTTTACTGGCAATAAGACGTACTACGATCTCTTTGAGGGCATCAAACCCGAGGCGGAGCTGCACCAGACCTATGCCGATATCCATCCGCGCTTCGGCTTCCCCATCGGCGGAGCCTCGCGCGTCCAGATCAACATTATGCTGGACAAGACACCATTGGTGCACAGTAAGTAGGGACATCTTTTCCGTGAAACTTGGCTTACTCATGCCCCTATTCCAGACAAGGCCGGGCGAATAGCTAATGCCACCATCCTGCCCCTGATCTGGATCGAGATCACCGCGGGCGACTTCGGCGAGGATGTGCTCCACACTCTCTTCATGACCACCTATGGTCTGGACGCCATCCAGCTGGCGCTCAAGTACGGCACCCTCCTCATATCGGTGACGTCGTTCAGCCTGATCATTGCCGGGGTCTACTTCCTGAACAGCCGGCGGGAGGAGCAGCTCCAGGAGAGCAAGTCATCCGCCGAGCTGGAGGCGCTAAACAGCGGGATCGTCGTGGTGCAGCACGTCAACATGCCCGTGTCGGTGTAGCAGGCCTTCCATCCGGGTGATCGAACAGTGCCATTAGTTATTTAGTTAGGGGCGGGTACGGGGGAAAGTTGTTTCTTCAACTTGATGAGATTTTCGAATTTGTCTGCGCTTATCCTAGAATAGTTCTTACCTTAGTCTACAAAGAGTCGCCAGTTACCTTTAGTCCGTAGTTATCTGCTGTATATATGTAAAAACAAAATGTTTAATAAAATGAAAATTTACAAAGATACAAAACCGCAGATCTATCATATAAATAGCTTGAAATCAACTGAAACTTTGATTGCAACAAGGCCCTTGTATAATAATAATAATATTAAATTAAAATTATTAAAATATTATAAATAAAAAGCTACTGCCAAACTGCTACCAAAACTTCCCAAAGAAAGATCAGGTTCATGTAGCAAATATTTTATTGTTTAGTTCTAAACAAAAACGAAATTCGTATATTAGTTGCGTGTTCAACATTTGATTTTCTGTTCGTTCAGATCTCAATTTCTGTTTGAAAACCGTTTTAGTTGTTAAATGCATGAATTACATATTGCATCGAGTAGTACTCTATGTGTTCTATATTAGGTTGTTAATTGATGTGGCAATGAGTGTCCTGCTGTGGCTTTGCTGGCGCTCTGCAAGCATGATTGGATTGTTATGTGGATTTCGGAGAAGGAGCTCAAAGTTAATACGTTTCTTGGTTGGTTTTGTGTTGTATAATTTTACGTTTATTTTCGGTGGCTGCCACAAACTGCAGCCATTCGAGGGATGGGGAAAGTATCTTATGTGTTTATGGTTTTGTATAAAGTGGGAGTGTTTTACAACATTGTTTTTCTTTCCTTTGTTTTTTTATGTTTACGTTTTTCGTTATAAAAATGTTGGTTTTGTTTGTTTACGTTTTAATTTAAGTATGTATAATAGTTTATATAAAAAATAACAGAGAAATTATATAAAAGAAACATTAAAGATAATCGTTTACTTTGCTCATCTTCACCTTCTTCCTCCGCTCTCTTAACTTCCTCTTTTTCTTCTTCTTTTCCTTCACTTCATCTAATAATTAACGCGTCAATTGCCCGAGTCCTCTCCGTCTAGGGATTCATCCTGCACCGATGAGCTGTCGTCTCCACCACCGCCGCCGCCTCCGCCGGTGCGCTTGGATGAAGGTGTGCCCGTGAGCCGGCTGGAGCTGAGGCCCATGCCGCCGGTGCGTCTAGGGAGGAAAGATCGAGACAGAGGATTAGTATCTGGGTTTGTCTTGGCTTCCGGGTGAACGTGCAGAGTGCATTGGCAACAGATAAAATAAGACAGGGGGACAACGTTCTATGTTCTATGTGGAAGGAAGTTTAGGGAGCGGCATTAATTCGCACATTTTGGGTCGGTTTGGTTTGGTGTTCTGTCTGTCCTAACATGCAGTGAAGAGACGATGGTGGGGTTCGGTTGACATTCACTGGATTCTGCGGGCTCTGCGGATCTAGGTCGGCAGCAGCAGCAGTTACAGCACTTACAGCCTACGAGAAGGAAACGAAGCGAATCGAAGCGAAAGGAAACCTAATGCAGACCCTCACAATTCATAATGAGTGCGGCATCCTTTTTGGGCGAGTAGGCCTTGGCCTTTTCGGTCTCGGCCACTTGTATGGAGCTTGAACCAAAGACAAATTTCAAAACAAAATAATCAAAATGTAACCCCAAAACCGCCAAAGGAGACTTCCCCCATCCAGCTCCAGCTCGAGAAAACGAATTGCCTGCCAGGGGCTCCACTCACCGTAATTTCGTTTTGAGTGAGTTAATCTCACGGTTCATGGCCTCCTGCGATTCAATCATGTCCTCGCACTCCCGCTGGTACTTGCGCTTCTGCGTCTTTTCCTTCTGCAGCTCCTCCTCGGTCTCGTCTAGATTGCGCTTGAGTAGCTTGATGCGGCTATTCAGCTGTGGGACCGGGAAAAGAGAACGGTTACACCTTCATCTTGGTAAGAGCCAGATTTTTCGAGGCTTACCTTATCCATTTGCTCCTTGTGCTGGTCGACGTGTCGCCTCTCGTCCTCGATGTTCATCGTCAGCTCCTTGATCTTCTTGTCCATCTTTCGGTTGGCCTTCTGCTGCAGCAGCCGTTCCTTGCCCTCGTTCTCCAGCTGCTCCTCCAGGTTGGCGATCTTGGCCTCGAGCGTGGAAATAGTGGCCTTCACCTTTGTGCGCTGCGCTGTCTCGATTTCGGCCAGCTTGGCCTTCAGCTCCTTGTTCTGGCGCTCGAGCAGGGCGCGGCCGTTCTCGTTCTTCTGCGAGTTGGACTTCTCGTTGGCCAACTCGGTGGTCAGCTGCTCAATCTGCAGCTGCGCCTTTCGACTGCGGTCCAGCAGCACCTCCGAGTTGGACTGTTCCTCTTCCAGCTCCTCCTCCAGCGTGGCGATGCGGGTCTCCAGGCGGCGCTTCTCGTCGATCATCAGGGATCCCTTGTTGGCATTGTTGGCGATCTCCTCGGCCAGTTCGTCGCGTTCCGTTTCGGCGGCGCGGCGCGCCCTCTCCGAGCTGGCCAGGTCCTCGGTCAGCTGTAATACTTCCGCCTCCAGCGCCTTGACCTTGCGCTCGGCCTCCTTGCTCAGCGCCTGCAGCTCCTCCTTGGCCGCCTTGGCCTCCTCGGCATCCCGCAGCGCATCCTTGACCTGCAGCTGCAGTTTCTTTGCGTGCTTCAGTGCATCGTCCTTCACCTTGTTATGCATCTCCATGGTGGTCTCAATCTCCTTCAGATCGCCCTCCAGCTTCTTCTTGGCCGCCACGGCGGCGGTGCGTTGCTTCCGCTCCTCGTCCAGCTCGGCCTCGAGATCGCGCAGCTGCTTGACGAGTCCGCGGCGCTTCTCCTCGGCGCCCTCCTCCTTGGCCTGCAGGTCGCGGTCGAACTGGGAGCGCAGGGCCTGCATGTTAACCTCCAGGCGTAGCTTGGCATCCTCCGTCAGCTGCAGATCGTCCTCGAGCTCCTCGTTTTGTGCTTTCAACTCCGCCAGTTGCGACTCCAGCGCCCGCTTCGCCTTCTCCAGCTCGTGGACGTTCTTGTCGGCGGTGCCCTGCGTGTTGGCCAGGTCGTCTAGTTCGTTCTGGAGCTGCTTGCGCTTGTTCTCGAGGTCCTCGATCTTGTCAAAGGCCTCGTCCAGCTCCCGGGACACCGACAGCACCTTGGTCTCCTTCTCGCGGGCCTCCCGCTCGGCAGTGTCGCGCTCCTGGGCGATCTGCTCTGATATGGCTTTTTCCTCGGCGAGGATCTTGTCGAAGTTCTTTTGCTTTTTCTCCAACTCGAGCACCTTCGTGCGCTGCGCCTCCAGCTCGATGGTGGCATCCTCCAGCTCCGACTGAATCTTCTTTTTGCTCTTGTCCAGGCGGTCGTTCTGTGCGATAAGCTCCTTGACCTGCCGCTCCAGGGCCTCGATGTCCTTGTTAAGCCGCTTCTTGCCCTCCTCCAGCTCCTTGGCCAGGTCGGCGTCCTCCTCGGCCTTCTTCTTGATCTCCTGCATTTGGGCGGTGACCTCGGCCAGCTTGCGTTCGAAGTTCCGCTTGGCCTCCTCATCCTCTTCGAGCTGTTCCTGCAGCGCCTCCTTTTCGGACTCGATCTGGCGCAGCTTGGAGCTGAGACCCAGCTTCTGGCGCGTCTCCTCTTCCAACAGCTGCTGGGCTTCGGTGAGCTGCGACTCCATGTTGCTGGCCGACTTGACGGCAGCGGAGGCCTTCAGTTCCGCTTCCTCCAGCTGGTTGGTGATGTTCTCCGCTTCCTGCTGCAGCTTTGTGCACTTCTCCTGCAGCTCCGAGCGGGCGCGTTCGATCTCAGCTAGCTTAACCTGAGGATTATGGACGGAATAAGTGGATAGTCACATAATTGTGATGGGTAAAGGAGGTCTTACCTGCAATTCGGCGATTTGGGACTCGGCCTGCTTCCGCCGGCGATCGTTCTCCTGCCGCGAGCTGTTGACGCTACGCAGTTCGGTGGCCAGGTCTGCATTTTCCGCCTCCAGGGTGCCCTTGGCCTTCTCGAGACCAGCCTTGGCCTTGCGCAGGTTCTCCAGCTGGTCATTGATGCCGTTTAGCTCCTGGGAGTGCTTGTGCCGCATATCGGCCAAGACGCCCTCGTGATTGACGGTCTCCTCCTCGAGTGATTTCTTCAGCGTGGCCAGCTCTTGCTCGCGCTTAGAACGCAGTTCCTGCTGTGCTGATTTTCACAATGCAAAATAAAATTAAATTAATAATTAATCCCACTAGGAGAGAGACTTGAAGACTTACCGGCTGTGGTGTCCAGAGAGTCCAGCAACTCGTTCTTCAGCGCCTCGAGCTCTTCGCTGAGGTCACGACGCACCTTTTCGGCCTTGGCACGGGCCAGCTTCTCGGCCTCAAGATCCTCCTGGATTTCGGCCAGCTGCGACTCAAGCTCGCGCTGCGCCTTCTGGGCGGTGGCCTTGGTGGCGGACTCCTCGTCTATGCGCATCAGAGTCTGGGTGAGCTCCTCCTCGCGCTTGGCCAGCTGGGCCTGCATCTCCTCCACCTGGACGCGGCGCTCGTTGAGCTGTTCCTTGAGGTCGGCGACCTCGGTCTCAATCTTCCGCTTGGTCCGATCGGACTCCTGTCGCACCTGTTGGTCCTTGTGCATGCGCTCCTCAAGCTCGGCAATGGTGGCCTCGTGCTTGGCCTTCAACTTGGCTAGGTGCTTGGCCTTCTCCTCCTCCTCGGCCAGCGTCTGGGAGAGATCGTTGGCGCGCTCCTCCAGCAACTTCTTCTCCTTGAGTAGCTTCTGGTTCTGGTCGTCGGTGATGGCATGGTCTTCTTCGTGCTTCTTGATCTTGGCGTCGAGCTGCACCTTCTCCAGCTGCAGCTTCTGGCGAGCAGCCTCCTCCTCCTCCAACTGCTCCTCCAGATCCTGGATATGCAGCTCGAGCTTCTTCTTTTCGCCGCCTAGGGCCAGGACGCGCTCCTCCTCCTCTTCGATGCGCGTCTCCAGCTCCTGCATCATGTCCTCCAGCTCCTGCTTGCGAGCCATCAAACGCGATCGCGACTCCTCGGCTTCGGCGCACAGCTCGATCTCGGCCTGCAGCTGTTCCGCCAGCGTGGTCTTCTCCACCAGTGCCTGCTGGTACTTGCGCTCGTACTCCTGAGTGTTCTTCGCTAGCGTGTCCAGCTTCTCGCGCACCTGCTTCAGCTCGTCCTCCTTCTGGACGAGCTTCTCCTCTTGCTTGGTCACCTCCAGCAGGGGCTTGACCTTCGTGTAGAGGCGCCACCACTGCCAGTTGCGGAGCTTGAGATAGGCGGCGCAGTTGCGCTGGATGATCCGGATGGCGTTAAGTTGCTGCAGCCGCTTCTGGTAGTTGCGGCGGGCAAGGAAGCCACGGCAGAAGGCCTGGAAGTTGACAATCAGGTCGGAGATCTTAAAGTCACGCTCCTCCTCCAGGTGGGCGAGGACGCCGGCGCGGAAGAAGATCTTCGACTGGCCCACTCGATAAAGGTTCGAGTCGAGCTCCAGCGCCTGGATCATCTTCTCGCAGGCCTTCTTGCCGTCCATGAAGCCCTTGGGAATGACGTTGGGCGTGAGCAGTTCGTAACGCTGGCGGAACTCCTGGAAGGGTATGCGATTGGGGAAGCCCTGGCGGCAGATGCGGATGCCCTCGAGGACGCCGTTGCAACGCAACTGGTCGAGCACCAGGGGGGCATCGATCTTGCCGGCGCGCTTCTCGTGGTTCGGTATGATACAGCGCACAAAGTTGGGGTTCGTGTTGCGCAGCGTGTCCATCAGCTTGGCCAGCTGCTCCTTGTACAGATGCGACACGGTGCGGAACATGCCCTTGCGCGTGCGGGCCCCGAACTGGGTGTCGGTCAGGGCCTGCTGTGCCATGCCAACGATCTCCGCATCCTTCCAGATGTTCACCACGAACGGATCCTGCGAGCCCTGCAGCAGCGACACGATGTTCTCGTTCAGCGGGTCCATGTTCTTCATCAGCCACTTGGCAGCCGAGTAGTCGACTCGGCCGGCGTAGTGGACGATGGCGAAGTCCGCCACGCCGCGGAAGTCCGTCTTCATGAACTTGGGGTGCATGGAGTGGGCCGAGACGAGCTTGTCGACGAACGTCTTGTCGGTGGCCTTG
Organism: Drosophila greeni; assembly: GCA_018874515.1. NCBI lineage: Eukaryota > Metazoa > Arthropoda > Insecta > Diptera > Drosophilidae > Drosophila > Drosophila greeni. Next base: position 56,372 of record JAEIIM010029321.1, on the reverse strand, counting down.
GGGAACCAGCACTCCTCGTCCAGCAGGGCCATGATGCCGCCCGGCTTGTCGATCAGGTCGATGGTGGGCTGCAGGTCCAGCCCGAAGTCGATGAACTTCCACTCGATGCCCTCGCGCTGGTACTCCTCCTGCTCCAGGATGAACATGGTGTGGTTGAACAGCTGCTGCAGCTTCTCGTTGGTGTAGTTGATGCACAGCTGCTCGAACGAGTTCAGCTCGAAGATCTCGAAGCCGGCCATGTCGAGGATACCGATGAAGGAGGCGCCCTGGCGCTTGGTGCGGTCCAGGGAGCGGTTGATGCGGTTCACCAACCACTTGAACATGCGCTCGTAGCACGCCTTGGCAATGGCCTCCACGGCGAACTCCACCTGCTCCTTGGTCTGGGCCTTGGTGACGAAGTCGCGGCCCACCTTGATGCGCGGCGTGAGGAAGGCCCGCGTCATGTCCGTCACACTGAGGCCGAGCAGGTGGGCGATTTTCTGGGCCACCGTGTTGTCCGGGAGCGTGGCCTGGTCGTTGTTGCGCTCCTGGCGGAACTTCATGCTGCCGAACAGCAGGACGGCGCTGACGATGCGGAATATCGAGTTGAAGTCCTCGGACGTCATGCCCATGATGTTCATCGACTTGACCGTGGCCTGGAACTCGGCGTAGTCGTCCACGCCGGGCACGGGCAAGCTGCCGTTGGACAGGAATGCATACGACTTGACGTCATCGAGTATGAACTTCTCCCGCTGCTCCGGCGAGGCGCCCGCCAGCAACTGATAGAAAATATGGAATGTTCGTTCGTCCTTCGCTTGACGAATGGCACGCGATTTCTCCAGCAGGTAGGTCTCGATGTTGGCCCCCGAGATGAAGCCGGAGGCATCGAAATTGATCCGGATGAACTTGCCCTGCAATGCAATTAATGAATGAATGCACTCTCTCCCCTGGTTCGGAGCCGTCTCGAGGCAGCACTTACGAAACGCGACGAGTTGTCGTTCTTGACGGTCTTGGCGTTGCCGAAGGCCTCCAGGATGGGGTTCGCCTGCAGCAGCTGTTGTTCCAGCTCGCCCTGTGGGTGGAGACACAAGGGATGTGTGTGAGAACAATTGTTTTAGATAGTCTAGGGGTTACGGGGTTAGCTACAAACAAACATACACGAAGCGATCTACAACACAAACAGACAAAGACAAGGTGGGTGACATCACAAGCGGTACTTAGATTAGATATTAGTCTACGGAAACATACAGAAGGAGAAGCCAAAGCCATGCAAACGAAACTAAACGGAGAGCGGGAAACTCAATTCTAAACACTGGACGATCTCCTAAAGCTTGACTGGGTCGGTGGTCATCTGGAGATTACCTCTGGACAACTGGAATTACCAACTTCCAGCATCTTCACACCATTGGTTACCTCGATGGACGACTCACTCTGACCCTGGGTCACAATCTTGACCCTAATGTACTTGTTTGTGTTGACGGAGAAGTTCTGCAATTAGGTGGGAACGGGATTACGGGATGCGGAATGGGGTGCAGATCTTCTCTTCGGTCTTGCATATGTACAAATACGTGTGACTCTATTCAGCAACAAAATAAAATCAGTTCGGAAAGGAAAACATAAGAGCATACGCAACCATCAAGTACATAGGCTACACTACACATGGTTCGTTTGGGTTTTTGGTTCGGTGAACGACGTGGACGCATACATTACCGCAAATGTCTCTTGATGACTACTCTAAAATGGCGTTGGCATATGGAGTACAAGGGAGGAGCAGAGCAGAGCAGAGCAGAGCAGATCAGATCAGAGCAGAGAGATGAGATTGAGTTGAGATGTTGGCTTGGGTGGTGGGGCATTAGGGGAGACACAAAACGAAGACGGGGAGAGTTCATTTGGATGGGGTTAATACTTAAGTTCAGGTCAGAGAGTTGATGAAATGGGAAAGCATAGAGCCAATATAATGTTTATTATATTAGAGACAAATTATAAAGGGGGAAGGAAAGGAAGAGTTTAACAAAGTAGGAAATTTTCTTTTAGAAACGGAATTTATATTAATTTGGAAACATAAAACGGGGTAACTCTGTCGGAGGATCATTTCCCGAATACTTACAATGAGCACGGCTGGATTCGGCACCTGTCGGAGTTGGTGGTTTGTTGTCAGTTGGAGTGTTGGAGGTGTTGAGGTTCAAGTTGGTTTGGTTGTTGATTACAATATATATATATACACCGTGGAAAATGTACAAAACGTTTGCATTTAAGGATATTTTGTAGCAGAATTCAGTTGAGAGTGGAGACAACAACCAAGGTCCAATGTACAGAGTGTGTGTGTGGTGTGTTGTGTTGTGGCGTGGCGTGTGTGCGTATATTTATAGGTGTGGCATAGTTGGGTGGTGTTTTTGTGTAGGAGGACATGAAAATAAAGAAGATCAAACAATAAATAAAAATATATATATCGGAATCGTTTGGCTTATCACCCTTAGCTCAGCTCGAAGCAAAAACAATAGAAAATGGAAAAGTAACTAAGAAAAAGGCGAAAAAACACTCTTAAACAAATGCAAAGTTATATCGGTGCCTTTTTCCATTGCTTTTGCTATCTAAACTGATAAAAAGTATCGCTCGCTCGACACAAACTAATTTCTAATCAGACCGAAACCGATTCCCCTCGTAGCGACAACTTCCGATGATTCAGGGATAGTCGTCGCCGTTGTTTGCCTTTGCCATGTATCACCTATCATCAGCGTCTATTTATGGGAACTGGAATCACGCAAGTGCTGAGCCCGGGAGTTGTAATCAGTAGTAACCATTTACCTCAAGTTCTCATCCCTCAAGGGGGTAACTAGTGGGCTAACTAAGTGGGAATTTGTGGTCTACCTTTATCTTCTAGCTCTTAAATTCCGCGAAGACAAACTCCTGAGTATATATTTGCAGCTTATCACGTTCACAGCTGCCAAGTCAGCTAACTAGAGCCAGCACCAGGCTCATATATGGCAGTAAACGCATAAAACACAGCGAAAAGTGTGTTTGGGGCTCAAGAGCAGCTTGTTTGTGCTCACAAGGATCGACTGGGCATGTCCAAAAAAAACACACTGTTTGCTTTTTTGTGTGTCCCCCCAACTATGGTTATGGCGGAGAGCGAGCTGTTCCCAAGAAAACCCATCGAAAATGTCGCAAGCTTGCGATTTAATTTCAATTTCAATTTTTGTTTTATCAATTGCTTTTTGTCAGCAGCAGCAGTTCAATTTCAATTTCAGTTTACTTTTTTATGGTGTTTATTTTATTGCTGTAAACGACAAAAATTTGTCAGCAACTTATGGCTCTTGATTAATGAAGTGCGCTCTGGCTCTGGGGGGGACCAACCCCACATAAACCAGCTGCGAAATGATCGTCAGCCGAATATTGATGCGTAACCCTCCGCCATATGGGCTTGCTGCTCTTTTGAATCTAGTTCTACATGAGGAACGGCATCGTGATCGCCCGATCAGCGCGTCCAAAATAATGCTAGGAGAGGAGGGAACATTGTTCAGCACTCCCACCAAAGAAGTCAACGGCTCGCAGGCGTATTAAAGGCAGTTCGCCGACAATAAACACATTCGATTTTATATAAGCATCGTCGCCGCTCGGTTGTCTAATTAATTACAATATATACCGATTGCCAGAGGCTTGCGTGCCATTAATGTGAGTTTAATAAGCAATGTGCGGACACAAAGGCCCAGCCGAGTGCCTCCGACGCACCCTCCCACGAACTTTGCATTTGCCTCAGTACCTCCTCTGAGATTTGGACGCATTTCGCGCTTCTGCCCTTGCCCACTTACCGCGCCCGAGCCCTTGGGCTTGGAGGCTGCCACATAGGCCAGAAACTGGATGACCTTCTTGGTGTTCTCCGTCTTGCCAGCACCCGACTCGCCAGTACACAAGATCGATTGGTCTTCGCGATCTGCAAAGAGAGAGAAATTAATGGAGTGATAGTCGGTTGGGGGGATAATGAGGGCCGGCGACACACTTCTGCAGCGCAACAATTCGGCTGAGCCATCCAAAAACGAAAGAAAAATGTAAAACGCCAAGCTCAGCTTGAAGTTTCTGTTGACCCAAATTCGAGCGGGCAAAAACAAAAGCTAAAAAAGTAAGAGAGGTTGGGGGGAAACGAGACATACATCAATTGAAAATGAAAACAAAAACTGTTGATTTCAGTGCCTGCGTATCTAAGAGATACACAGAAACGACGGCAGGCAGCGGCAGTAAATTGCTGTAGCTATTGATATGGCGCCAATGATCCCATCTAGAATACGGCGAACTAGATTTGCACGGCTCTCCGGCACCCGGCAGCCTCGTCACCCGATCCCAGCATTGAGCTAACCACAAGCTCGGGCAGCAGCCAGTAGATATATCCCCACTGATTGCCAATACATTCGGAGGCATGGGGCAACATCACGACCCCGTTCTTATTCGTTATTATGGCCAAAGCCGGTCGCATATTTATACATACTACATTCAATATCCAGCCATAAATGGGCCGAAATATCTGGCGAATATATCTTGACACGTCATTTTATGGGTATTATTTGATTGCTTTTTCGTGCATTTTTTAATCTTTTTTGCCACATTTTTGGATAGTTTTGTGCAGTACAGACATGATCTTTTCTAGACAGCAATTAATTATTTATACAAGGTATAGCGTATTTATGTAGCAACAAATGTAGTTTTTAACACTTCATACAAAGCTTTGAAATTGTTTTCTAATTATGAAATGGAAAAACAAGCCAATAAAACATAATTAGAATTATCACACCTACACAATCATAAGAGCTATGGGGTAGGGAAAGTCGTATAGTTCAACTTATCTTTCTCAACGCAATTAAACGTCTTAAGCAAACAAATATGGGGAAAACCGAACTCTATATACCCTTGTAGTTTGCCATTGAAATCGATCATAATTAAGCCAGAAATGTACTTAAAAAGAAAGTATATTCCCAAAATAAATTCCTGTTCAGCAAACAACTGCCAAAACATCTGTCCAATGGTAGTGTTTATATAAATTTATATTCACCGTGCAGGCTATGTGTATACTGCAGTAACACAGTCAAAGTCAAGGCGTGTCGCTTTATCTCTTATGACATTGGTACATTATGGAATGGAAATGGAATGCCATAAAAATTGCAGTTGCCGGAATCGCGAGATTTGCCGCAGATTGCGGCGTCTCGAAACAGATAAAGGTGTTGTCCAGTCCCGGCTTGGATTGGATCGGATTGGTGCGTGTTCCGGGGCAATGGAGTCAGAGGTGACTTGAGGCTTAAGGCTGCTCGCAGCGCCATAAATCAAAGAAACTGCTGCCACTCCCCAGAGGGAGGGGGTGCTGCCTTTGCTCACAGCAAATATTCAAGGGAAATACAATCGGGCAAATGTGCATAAACAGAAATTTATTAAGCGTCAAATATGGAGAGCCAGCGGAGCCTGAGTGAGGTGACGATTTGCTTAAACTTTTCAAGCCCAGATGATGATGACGATGGGGCAAACAAAGTGCCTGCTGTCCAAGCATAGCCGGCCCGAGTTTTGAATCCATATATGGCCATCACACGTACACGCAGTATTGGTTGGCCAAACTCGAGCCCCAAGCCGCGCGCAGGGAGCGCACACACGAGGGAGCAGCTATAGACTCTGACAGCGAGATGTGCCTGGCCTCGGGGCTGGAGTCGCTCCGCGGGGTGAGTCATCTCCCGGCGCGACGTTACGCTCGGAACGGACATGCAGACCATCGAAATTCACTGGAGCCAGCAACAGCTTGGAAAACGAAAATGAAAACGGAAAAAATGCCATTTGCAAATGCAGGCGCTGAAAGAGGAAACCAGTTTACGGGGCCCATACTCAAGCTGATTAGAAGCGTCACTCAGTCCCGGGAACACATTTCCAGGTGATTCACTCGCCGGATTTGTTCAGCTGAAATTCCAGGAGGTCTTTGATATGTTTCCTTCGTTATTTAAAAACAAAAAGTGGAAGCATTCACGTAATTCGTGGAAATACACGGCCTGAGAGCAAACCTGGCCAAACCTTATCTTATCTGGAGTTCGCCCTCTCGGGGCCGACTGAGTAGCATTTTCGCTTGTTTACGCGGAATGGAATTTTCGATAGCGTAGAGAAATCGCAACGCGGAGCTAAAGAGCAGATACTGCAACCATCCCTCCGATATCGGTGCCCTACAGTTGGCTCCGAAGAGAAAAGGGAAAGCCATCGAGGATGTTACTCACCACCCAACATGTTTCTATAGGCACTGTCCGTTATTGCAAATACATGCGGAGGCACTTCGTGTCGCTTTATGCCCTTGTACCGCTCCATTATCTTTTCGGTGTAGATGGGCAGCTTCTTGTACGGGTTGACCACAACGCAGAAGAGACCGGAATATGTCTGAAAGAAAGGGAATAGGTTAGCGAATCAGTTTCTGCTTAGTGTTAAGACTAATGCTGTCGGTAAAGAGAGTATAATTAAACTTACATCCCCATCTAGACCCTTTAAATCTTTAGGCAATAGCTGTGTTAACTTAAGGCAATGCCAAAAGAGTCCCCCAAGAAACCCACAATATAGGGACAAGTAACTCAGTAAGGGACATATACAGGGAATCTCTCCAGGGTGGTCATGATCAAGGGGCATATGCTGGGCATTGTGTGAGGCTGGGGATTGCGACTGCCTCCGACCGGCGACTGCCGATGTTCAGTGGCCTAGTTAGCGTGGCCCAAACGCACACACACGCGCGAGCGCCCGGCTATCTGGCTAACAAGACATGTGCTTTAAAGTTGGCCAGCACCATAAACAGCGAACGCATGTAGCTGTATCCGCTGCTGGATCTGTATCCGAATCCGTTGGTGGTAAGGTATCTATCGAGCGGCAGCCTACATAACTGCGATTGCGATTGGAGCTGGGCTGCGTGGGCACTAAGTATGCGGCTTGGCTGTTTGTTGTACCATTTAAATATTCAAGCGAGCATTAAATGCGAACGCTGCTGGCTTGGCACAGAGCCTCGGAGGAGCCCGGCCCACACAGATCATCGAAATGGAAAGTACCCGGGCGGGAGAAAAGCTCTTCAACTCTTCAACTCTTCAACTCCAGCCAGACGGGGAGGGGAAGTGACTCAGGCCCGGGCCCGGAGAGCTCTTTCGCCCAAAAAATCCACAACAAAATCACGTCTTGCCAATAAGCTTCGCTGTGGATGTGTGTGTGCGTGTGTCAGGCATCCAAAAATGGCATAAGAAATTGTGTTTTGTTTATTTTTTCGGTCTCTGTTGTTTCTTCGCTGTTTTTGGCAATCGTTTAGAAGTGGCCGTCACTCGTGACGCTATTTGCTCCTGAGTCACCGTCTCCCTGCCCCCCTAAACTCTGGGGGGTATGCTGCTCTGAGTCATTATCCTGGCGAGAGGTGCATCAGAGGCCGGTGCACATCATCCATCACGACGGCCTGCCCTGATCTTGAGCTTTATATGGACAGATTGTGATATGTATGCAAATTCAACGGCGGTGGCAGGGCAATTAAACGAACAAAAAGAGGGGGGGTCTTAGGGCGAACGTGGAATGCTTATCAATGGGGCCTCAGGTGAAGTACTCATCCCAGGGTGGAATTTTGGCAACCATTTTAGCCACATTAGTCGTCAGAAATCTCAAGCATTTAGTGGATCCGCTTTCGGGCCTTATGTGGTCAGCACAACGCGTTGCAAGCCGAGCAAAGCAAACAAGGGCAAGCGCGACGAAAAGCTGAGGCGGCGCCTTTTATGTTAATTACGTCGTGCCCGAAGACACCTCTGCTGTCCGGTGCGCTCCGCTGCCCGGCAACCCCTTTGGCGCCGGCTATTAGTGCCAATATTTGTGAGCAAATTGCCCAGCTGATATGCGGGAATATAATTTATCTGCCACACAGTGCACGCATCATGTGGCAGGCGGCACATTGGCACCCGCCCGTGGCCGACATCCGAATCTGGCCGAATCTAACTCGGGTGCCACAGCAATCCCGCCCTAATCTGCCACCCGAGATGCGTCCGCATCGATTCCCCTGCCGTTTCAATTAGCGAATCCCGGTGGCAGTTCGAATTAGGGGAATTAAGATAGCACCGGCCAGAGCCCCCAGCAGCTGCCAAGTCTCAAGCGTCAGCCGCTTGTCGCCGCCGTTTTCTGGCATCGAAAATAAATGTGAAGCATCTAGGCTATATCATTTCACATTGAAATTGTAAAGGCACGTTTCGAGGTAAACGCTTCATAATTCAATTTAGTCATCGTCAGCTTTAACTTTAAGATACGTGAATTTCCTTCAAAAGCTGTTCAATAACCGAGAAAACTAGGGTCGATGACAAGGGAAGTTCAGTAAGCTGGCATTACCATTTTTATTGGCTTTTAATCTGAGATAATTACGAACCTTTAAGGGTCTTAGGCTTGATATTCAAATGCATACAAACGTCTCATTTCACGTACTTTCAGTTTGTTGAAAGCAGAATTGCGCTATTTTGCGACGCGGCTGCACTTGAGCAATTGCACCCAGTCACCCGTCGGACATAAATCAATTAATTTCACCAACAAGTTGCAAATGTCTTGTGGAATATACATATTTCAACCCCAATTAGGCTGCCAATCGAACGGAGCTGGGCGGAGGACGACCACGACTGGGATCACCATTTCCCGCCCAAATCAATTGGCCTTATAGTTGTGGCCACATTTGCTGTGGTTTCCAAAAGGTGTTGACAGTTAGATTTGCATATGGGCAGTGCTCGGCCATCGATCTACGAGGCTTGAGTAGTGAAAACTCGATGTTGGAATTGGTAAAGACAGCTCTACCTCCAAAGATTCCAAGGCAGCAAGGTGGCAAAGTCCTGTCCTGGGCCAGAATTCCCAACATAGTCTAGAGGTTTCCCCCTAGTTTCTCGTACCGAGTGCCCACTGTGCCCGAGGGTGTGCGTGTGCGTGTGCGCCTCCCGGTGCAATAATCGTTCCTCTCGCCGACGACGCATATTAATTAAGCTACATGCTACCGGCAGTCGGCAGCTGCCGCGCGAATTAATTTAAATGAAATTTAAAAGTCGAATTAGATGTCAACAAATTATAATAATTATGCCGTTAAGCGCAGCGCCCACAGCTCTGACGCCGTCGCGCTCCCGCTCCCGCCGCCGCCCCCCGTGCTCGCCCACCTCCAGGCGGGCCGTGCAACAAGTTAGCGGTTTGGCCGAGAGCGCGTCAGCAACAATTGGCAAGCGAATTAAGTGGGCCAACGGGAGAGGGAGGTGGGAAAAGAGGGCGAACAGAGTGCGTGGCATGATTGTGTAAATGGTAAACTGGCGCACCAAATTGGCCGACAACAACAAGCAACGGCGGCAAAGACAATGCTAAGTGCGCCGGAGCATAACGGCCAACAACAAAGTAAACAAATTTAAAGCAGTTTGCGCCCACATCAAACAGCAACAACAACAGACGTTTGGGCATTAAATTAAAACTCCCAACGCGTCGGCAGAGCGAGAGAGCCAGGGAGCCGCGATAAGTAGCAGGCGCAGTACATAAAATATGTAAAAAAGCGGCACATAATTTGTTAAAAAACAATAAAAGAGAGGGAACAGAGAGAGGAAAAGAGCCGCAAACGAACCTGCCACATGGCGGCGGCGAATGCCAGAAGAGGCAAACGAAGAAAGAAGGCGCTTGGGCGCATGGGCGCAGGGGGAGCAGCAAACACCCACGGGCCCAGCCGAGTAGTTTGGCAACATGTTTGCCCAGCAACATGTTGCTGGCAATGGTTCTCTGGGGCTGGGGATATGCCTATCATAGCTATCTTAACAAAACTAGAATCACGAACAAAAATAATGGTTATCCATTTATGAATATTAATATTTAATATGTAACAGAAGAGGAAACCAATTTCAAGAACCCAAAAGTTTGCATATAACTGGGAACCAACAAAATCTATCATAACTAAGACAAAACTGCACTAATTTCTATTCGGAAAGATTTTCTATGCTAGTTTTTATTAGGCTAACAAGCCAGCATACAGAGATTAATAAAATTTGAAATTAAAATTTTTTGCAATTTTTGATAATTTTAAAATTATAAAATTTTGAAAAAATGAACATAAATTTTTTTGGGAGTTTTTTCAATTATTTAATTTTTGATTGATTAAGATTTTAATTGCGAATATAAATATACATGACTTTGGGAAATCAATCGCTTTTTGGCCTTGATATGGCCCAAAATATGTGAGTTTTAGGGACATTTAAAAGATACCATGAAAGTAAGCCCTAAGTTACGAAAAGCTACATTAGTTAATTCTAATTTGATGTTATCAGAATCAATTGCTGCCCAAAGATGGCTCTAATTTATTTAATTTCCGGCAGTGAGCTCACAACGCTCATTCTGATAAGTTGAGCCAGCGAATTTATTACCCTTTTGGGGGAAATAAGTTATGTGACCGGGTAAATCGAAATCAATTGGAGCTGCAATTGGAGACGCTGACTTAATGATTTATACAGGGAGTGAAAGAAAACAAGGAGGAGCAGTGGATGGAATTTATGGATCCGAATTCAAATGCGCCGCATGAAATCGGTTTCTCATCGGATCCGAAATTAACTCGTTTCTGGCTTTCAGCTCTTGGCGAATTGTGTGGATTTGTGCGAAGGAAACGGCTTTGGCATGCCAATTAGCAGCACCAACCAGAGGGGAGAAAGGGAAGTCATAAATCCCATAAACGAATGCAACCAAAAAGGCCCGAGTGATTGGCTTCAGAGTGTCAAATATTTGCGCTGCTTTTTGAATAAATATACATTTAGATGCGTCCTCCTTTGCAAAGGGAAGCCAGCTGTTATTTCAGCGCCATCATCGTCACTATTACGCTCGCCGCCGCACATTGCCGGCAGCTGGCGGAAACTTTTCGGCGGCCAACACAAACATTCCCAACTTACGCCTCCTAGTCCAAGATACTCACATAGATCAGGCCAGAGTAGTATCTGTCCTTGATGTTGTGCAGCACGGAGGCCTCGTTCAGGCACGTCAGCTCGGCCATGTCCTCGACTTTGTCGAACTTTGGCGGATTCATCTTCTGTATGTCGTCGCGTAGGATCATCACCCGCTTGCCGGTCTCGGCCAGCTCCACCTCGACCTCGTCGCCATGCTCCCGCTTGATGCTGGCGGCCACGAAGCCCTGCAAAGAAAGGAGAGAGATTAGAAAGGAGTTGGTTAGTTGTATTCTCGGTGGGATCTGGGGTTGGGTCTGGGGTTCTGTAGAGGCAGATAAACAATTCGCCTGTGCGCCATTTGTTCAGCTCAGCGGGTAGGCGATAAACACAACAAGTGCAACACCAGGGACTCGGGTTCTGATTCCGTTGCCGTTGCATGCGCTGCATGAGTCAAGCGCCACGAGAAGAGGCACTCAGCCCCGCGTCCCCGAGGGCACCAACGGCACCCAGTCAAGTGGCCAAGGCAGACAGCAGCAGCAACAGAACAACGGGAGGCAGATGCAACTGTCTGTCTGTCTGCCAGCCTGTCCCCGGCTCATCTGCCTATGTCGCCCCTGTTCCCCTTGTTCCTAGTGTCTAAAAACCGCAGCAAGTTCAAGGCGCTGCATCCGAGGTGCGTCTTTAGTGTGATTGGAGCGAGGTTTCGGTACTAATCTTTTAATAAACTTTAAACAATAACTAATTCTGCTAGTGAGTCACCGGCGAGGCTTCTGGGAATCTGCTCGGCACTCCACGAAATTCAACGGAACACAAACACACGTCTTGGGAAAGCTGCGTCAACATTGGAAGCTGTGCCGTGCCTTCAATTAGAAGTCAAGTGAAACGGCAACAACAACAATGAGGAGCAGGGAGCATGCCGCGTGCAGCATGCAGCCCGGTGCAAGCGGCACATTGACATTAATCAAATCAGGGGCAACCCGTAATTCAGTCATTAAAGGGTGGAGAGTGAAGTGCCGCCGCTGCAAACCAGAAATGCATTAAAACCAACAACCGTACTGGATATGTGTAGCGGGAATGGGCAGGGAACGGGGCCAGCACCGGCAGGAGGAGCATCTGTGACGCATCCCAGCCCAGACCGGGTCCATTAAGTTAAACACGCGCACGCCCCAGCGATCAGATTCGGAAAAGCCGCGACGTGCTCTTTCTTCGCCGGCTGCTTGTTGTGTTGTGCTATCTGGGCGCTTTTCCGGTACCAGAGATAAACAGTCATAAGAAAGTCGTTATCCCGGGGCGGATATGACGGATGCGAGGCCATTTGGACCGTGTAACGAGTGCATTTAAATGCCCAGCAATTAGGCGTGCAATCAACACCATTAAACAGTCCCAGCCCTCATCGTATGAATTTTCTCGGAAAAGTTCGACCAAATGATCGCCATTAGCGGGAATATTTACCAATATTCGAGTGCCTTTTCGCATTCACTTTCGCCGTGCCAAATCCCATTTCTGGGGCTGTTCCGCCTCCGCCTCCCACCGGTTCCCAGCTCCCCGCCTGCGGCTGCCGCTGTCGGCCCCGAACACATTTTCACATAAAAACGTTTGGCAGTTTGGACACACCACATACAAGACTTTACGACGGCAAAAAACGCGTCAAACGATGAATGGAGAAATGGTGTAACCGCTCCGCGCGGATCGGTCCATGAATCACGGCCTCGGAATGCCCACAAGAGATGAATTGGAGTTATTGAGCCAGGGAAATTAGCAAGAGTCAGTCAGCCAAGTCAGGCAGCAGCGAGAAGGAGAGCTGGAGCACATGAGGTCATCAGTCTCGGATTCTCTCGCGAGCATTGAGCATTCCGGGCAACCGGTGGAGCGAATCCAAAGAAACTACGAGGCAACACCTACGAGAGCATTCGATGACGGGGCCAGAGACGGGGCATGGGGAGCCCTAGGAACAGAGTAGCAGCCCTCACGATCCCGATCCCCGGCCAACTTATGCGCAGCCTTGAACCTGCCCAGGGTTCCTCCGACGACAGCGATCTATATTTGCACTCATTATTTACCCTGGCGAGCGAATGGTCTCGCCAACTCGGCTTGTTTACATTTAGCCGAAAATGAACAACTGGAATGAAATGAATAATGAACACGCCTCCTGACGTAATCCGGAGGCGAACGAGATGGATGGTCTGTGCTTATGGATGGGCCCATAACAATTTGCTACTCTCTTATTTTATTCCTTCGCCTAATCGATCAACGCATATTCATGTGTGTACCCACACACTCGCCGCGGAGGAGAGGGTAAGAAATGTATATTACACATTCGACATACGTGATACGAGATACGAGGCGCAGGTTCGTTGACCGTAAACCGGACGGCGGAGAGTCGAAAGCTGGCTACGTTTGTCGTCGTCGTAACCGAAAAGACACACACACACAGCCAGAACCGAGACCAAGAAGCAGGAGGAGCTAGCGGCGCTGGGCAGAGCAGGGAGAGTGGGAGTGGCAGTGGTCACAAACACAGTCCAAAGTGGTTTCTGTTGGTTATAAATACGAGTATCGTGCGCCAGTGTGGGTGTGCGGGGAAGCGGACGGAGACCCTTAATGATCGCCGGTCGTTACAATCGATTCGATTCCCTGGGCATGACGAAGGTTAAGCCGACTTCAATTGGGCTAACAATACGGACAGATCCGAGGCTGCCTAGGGGGATCAGGGAGCGTCCGAGGAACCAACCCTCGAGATAAGAAGGGATTTGGGGAAAGCCAAGGGAAGTACATATATATTATATATCATATATATGTCGAATATCGTCCATAAATCGCTTGGGCCCGACTTGGCTTTCTGTGCAAATACTGCCATGAATCATGGCCCAGAAATATCAAGCCCCATGACTGGTGATCAGCAAACAAAATTTGGTCACCAACAAAGGGTCCCTTGTTGGTTCCCACTTCTCGGGTAAATAGATGGATTTGGATAGCGACACGTACGCCGGACTGACATCCAGCGAATTCCCCCTGCATGGCGCAAGCTGGAACAGTTGCTGGAAGCGACCGAACCGAGTGTTGACACAATTGGCGAATACCCTTTTGGCCGGGTTCGAGTTCGGGTCCGTTCCCGTTAAACTGTAAATGTGGCTGTGGCCGTATCTGCCGCTGTCTCTGCATCTGTATCTGTATCTGCTGGGCATTCCAGTGGAGCAACAGTTTGTGTGCTATATGCAAATTTCTTTACATTTCTGCCAGTCTCATGTGTCAGTCCCTCAGCCTGTTCGTCTTTCTGGCGGTATTGCCAACCGACCGGCCGACTGACAACTCATGACAATCGAGCCCGTTTGCGGAGCCGTGCCGTTTCGTTTCGTATTTTGTGTTTTTATTTCTTGACTTTATCTCTGGTGCCGCTGCTGCTTGCTGCTGGCTGCCTGCCTGTGAGATTCCATTGTAAAGCAAACGTCTGTTTAAGTGATCGCGTAATTACACAAAAATGTGAAGTTGTTGGCTTTGTTTTCGTCGTTCTTTTTATTATGTATTATGTGAAGTCACCCAAAAGTGCTACCATTCTATTATCTCTGGCAAATAAAGCAATTACCCAAGTGCCGGAGTCGGAGTCGGAGGAAGGGGCAGGCCCAGCCGTGGCCGCTAATTTTATCTGTTTAGCTTTATGGCCTTAGAATTGGGGTTGAGCGAGAGAAATGCAGTTGAATGACACCTGAAAGGAGGCATCTCCATCACAGGGGAAGACTGAACTGAGGGGAAACAATCAAAATTTGCAAAACAAACGGCCAGCTTTGTTATCATCTCGCGGCCAAACAAGCCCCAGCAGCAGCAGCCGCAGTGGGCGCATAAGCCCCTTTGGGCCAACCTCTGTTCGCCGCCACACACACGCAGATCGAACACACAAATACCCGGCCAGAGATTAAAAACTTGTTTGGCCCGTTCCCGGTTCCCATTTATTGTTCTCTCTCTCTCTGTATATCTCTGAGTGAGTCAGTGAGTCGCTGCTCTGGGCCGGGTCTTGCCTCTGGTCTGCATGCAAATTGGGAGTACGGCGGAGGGCCTTTCGGCCAAACCGTCGCGGATCCGACCGATTCAACCGTTAAATCCCCGATGGCCAACTAATGCGGTGATTTCAGCATCCACGCATGAATCAGCGCAGCGCCGATCGCGGTCGGATGTTTATTCCATTTTATCACTGCGGTGTGAAAGTAATGAAAAATTCGAAGAAGTTGTTTCGGTTAACCGAATCTTATAAAAATAAACGCCATTGCAATCGTGATTCATGCCCCAATCGATGACTGAGGCCGTCTCTGCGATAAGAGCCCAAAGCGGGGGACAAACAATGCGCAAACTGATTAGAGTTACGGGCGAACTTCTTTAGCTGGAACCTGCCAGAGCCAAACACTGCGAAAGTGATTAGAAAAGCTGTAGAATCGAAAGCTTTAAGTCCGGGAATTATGGGAAATTGATTAGACTTACAGTCGAGCCTCAGATACAAATACAATAGATACAAATACCTTAATTTGAGGAGTAAGCCGAACAGCCTTCAATTAAATAATTTAATCTATTTTTCGACACTTAGCTCCTGGACACTTTCATCTTTAAATCTGATAAAAATCTCTCTTTAAAAAACTATTGAATTGCTTTACAGAGGTTCCACTGTGTGTAGCCTTTGCGCTCACGTACTACTGCGGAGCTATCAATTTGCCTTGTCAGGTAATTTAGGGTTCGGGCGTGGTTCCCGCGCTGAATCAGCCATTATGGGACGGGGTGGAAAGCCCGAGCGAGGATCGCAGGCTGGCTGGCTGGCAGCTCTACAGGTCCTTCGCGAGGGAGGAGAGGCAAGGCAGGGGCAAAGGTTAAGTCACCTGATTCTCGTGTGGCACCCACACCAGACGCTTCTGTGTCCACTCGGCCTGTGTGGCCGGATCGTTGAACTGGTTGCGCTCCACCGAGAGGTACTTGAGCTCCGGATCGTTGCGATCGACTTCTTCCGACATTTCGGCGGCGGTTGGACCTGTGGCGCGGTTTAATTAGTCTTTCTGCTCGTTCCTTTCCGTAGCGGGGTTGTTTCTTGTTAGTTTGCGGCTTGTAATCGGCGCTACGGAGGCTTCACACACTTTTCTGTCGGACAAAACAAATCGATGAGAACAATGAGTACGCTGTTTCCAACTCAATTCGGTTATTCCACTGCAAACGGCAACGGCGAGCGCGAACGGCGGCCATTCAGATACAATATTTCGCATTTATCTCGGGAGACGCGCGTTCTTTATCTTGGAAGTGCGGCACAAAACGGAGGCGGCGAGAACAGCGGCGCGGCGAGAGTTCCAAAAGGGAGAGCGCAAAAGAAAGACGGAGATGGAGAGAAGAAAAAAATATGGCCACACATTTTCTTAAGCCAACGTCGCTCGCTACGAGCCACTGGCGGTGGGTAGGGGATAAGCAGAGGAGGAGCAGGAGGTGATTTAGCGGAAAATAGCGTTACGTTACGTTACGTAGTTAACCAGTTTGCATTTCCGAAGATTGCAGGCGGCAGCCACAAACGCTTTGGAAGCCTCTTTTTCTGGCTACTCTAATTTCGGCCCCGCTCAGTTTTCGGAGCAGGTATAAGCGCGGCCATCATCCTTTCCTTCTCTCACTCTCTCTCTCTTCGCCGTCTTCTGTGCGCTGCTGTTCTGCAACACCGCCACACTTGCACGGCTCTCACACACACAGGGCAACAGCCACACACACGCGCGCAATGTGGACGAAGTTTTCGCATATTTCGCACATAAATGTAGTTTTTTATGCTCCCATTTCACCGCGTCAGCACCGCGTTTGTGCAAATTCAGCCGAATCCGCCGCGAACGCCCGTATTTCCAACTGCTGCATTTGTTGCGGCGGGCGGCTGCGGCGTCTCTGCCGGCGGCGGCAGCAGAGTCGGCGTCATGTCGCCGGCGACTTTTGGGCGTTGAGTTTGAGAAATAATTCAACATGCATCCCGTTGTTTGTCGCTGTTTCCCGACCCTTCGCCATCGGGAGGCTGTTTTCCCGCACTGAACTCTGCTCGAAGGGCTGGCCGCCCGAATCGCTGCCGATCAGCGCCTTTGCGTGCAAACTGTGCGGTTATTATTTGTTTTAGGCGACAGCTGCAGTCCCAGCTCACACCAACACGGCACACACTCACTCACAGAGACTTGGTCGGACTCGGGTTCGAAAACACGTCCGCTCGTTGCAACTTTTTTTTTTGAATAATTTGTATTTTTGATGTTGCCTAGTGGTGTAAGACCGCCGATGGCGCTATCGATAACTACACTATCGATAATTTGGAATTTTTAGGGTTGTTGATAATATAAAAATACCAATATATCGTTTTTTATAGATGGTATATTTATATAGACTTTTTGTTTGCCCAAAAAAAATCAGAATCGGGTGACTAACATGGATTGTTAGTCTGTCATTAGTGATGCCCGCAATCGGCGTTAATTTAGCTAGTTTGCTTAGCTTATATATAATACCGATAACGACGGCAGTAATGGCACAATCGACCATAGCATATCACTGAGGTGGAAATAAAATCGATTATGACTAATCGATTTGTTCAATCTTGCTGCCAGACTTTTGAGTCCAGGGCACTGCCACCCATCCTGCGTTGCCAGACTGTGCAGTTTGGATGGCTTCGAGCAGGCGGAAAGTTTTGAAAATGGATGGCAAATGATTAATATATGTATGCAAAGAGATAAACAATTTTATTACAACAACTATCATTATTAATTATTGTGTCATACATACATGCTTAAGAAAAATATAAATAAATAAGAAGTAATTGTTAAAAAAATAATTATAATGTCTGTTCCTTCGCTTTTGATGTTTTTATTCCGCATAGCGTTTTGTCAGTTTATTCTGAGTTTTATTAATAATAAAACGGAATCATGTATACTGAAGAAAGTTTTACATAATTGCCTTTGCCTTCCGCTTATTCACGATTTTAATTTGTGGCGAGCTCTAGTGATGCTGAAAACATCTAGCACCAATGTCATCAATGTTCTTGGTGGAACTTACATCACTGGCGCAAAGCCTATTTGAATAAGTTTTTCTTCAACATAAAAATTTATATAACGTTGAAAACAGTAAAAATTAAAAATGGTATAGCTAAAAAGGCAATTCTGCCTAAAAAATTATCGAATAATTTTTTTTGTGATTTTTTAGGGGGAAAGCTAATTTTCATATGGCAACACTGTGATATATCAACAACCCTAGTTTTGTTTAGCGCGCAGAAAAAAAAGATTTAATACATAATTTTTCTTACTTCTGCAACCTTGTGATCTGCAATAGCGGCATAGAAAAGTTGGGAGAGCCGCTCAATTACCGATTGGGTCATCCGACCCATCTGACCCATTTTACATACCCCCAAAAGGTACATCTTCTACATACCGATTGGGAACTCTACCCCAAAAGGTACATCTTTTACATACCGATTGAGAATTCTACATACCGATTCGGCTTTCTACATCGCGGCGAATTTTTGTTGTGCTTTCTAGTTTTGGGTCCTGAAAAATAGCCAGATCTGGCCAGAAAATAGCCGAGTTCGCAACGCTGTTGTGTTTAGCGCGCAGAAAAAAATTAATTTCGAAGAAAGCGGTTGTGTTGCGGAAAAACGACGGTTCGCGGTAAAAATTCGATCTTGTGTGTTGTGTTGTGCTGTGTTTGAAAACTAATCAAAAGGCGAGTATGTCGGGGCGAGCAAAATTAATTGCAATTTCGACTTGGTGCCTGCGCGCGCGATTGGCCGAATTTCGGGAATAAAGCCGCGAACAGCAAAAAAGCAACAAAACTGAGTGTGGGCCTGGCGCCAGTCTAAATCGCTTAATTAACTCGCAACTATTGCTGGTGACTTTCTGGGAAAACAGTTTGTTTGGCAGTTAAAACAGCAACAAATAGTGAGGGCTCAGGACGCGCAGCATCCTCGGCAATGACGTCATTCGCTGGCTGACCAGTTTCGTGTGCGTATGTGTGTGTGTGTGTGCGAATTCGAATGCGTGTGTGTATGTGTTGAAATTAGAACTGCTGCGAATTTTGCTTTGGATTTGCATTCGCGAGAATCGACGGCTTTAAGTCGCTGTAGGTTACGCCGAAGTCTCATGTTAGCTTTATTCTCGATTCCAGGATCTCGAGTGTCGTCCCTGTACATTTGGAAGGAAGGTGCACGGAGCACCAGGAACTTCTATCTCAGGTAAGCAGCTGCATTTCCCTTGTCCTCGCCACAACTGGGTCAGAAAGCGGATCTACTCCGTTCCATTTTCCATTGAATCAGGGTCTTTGGCTCTCGAATTCAACGAAACTGAGACGGCTTTAAATTCAGCAAAAAGTGTTCCGAAACTTTGGGGCTCTTCTGGCTGTCTTCGGGCCAAATAATGAATTTTTAATGGGTGCTAAGAAGCGCCGAGCCAGGAGCTCCTCCTTGCCAGTGGGAAAAGTGCGGCAAACACACATAAATTACATTGGGAAATTCTTCAAAGGCAACCATTTTTTGGGAGGCTGTAAATAATGAACGAGCAGACGGGCAGCAGACACAACAGGACTCGGACTCACCTTCCTGCCGCAGAAGCGGGAATCCGCTCTCCCTGTCTGTCTCTCCCAGGAATACGGGAGGACATAATCAAAGGCTTTTACTGCGAGGACGCCGGCTCAAGTGGCGGCCCGGGGTGGGTTAGCCGGGGTTTGGATAGGCTGGAAGGGGGGAAACCGGCCGGAAACTCTGGCACAGACAGTCTTCCTGCTCCGGGAGTCTCGTGACGGGCACGTTCGACCTAATAACCATACGTTTCGGGGCCTTTACGACTCCGGAGGGCGGCAAGTGCTTCCGTGTTGCCCGCGAAGGGGGAAGAATCGATTTTCGATGTTAATCGAGTTGAATACCCTGCGAAATCGTCGGAAAAGGGGGAGCCCTGCGCCAAGTCCGCACTTTGAGACCCACAAACTCCGGTTGAAAACAACTCCAAGATGATTTCGGGATAAGCTTTTGAGCGTTTCTATTCCATTCCTTCTTATTTCGGGTCGTTGCCAGGGGACTCCAACCTTCTTTTCTTCTCGATTCGGTTCTCCGCCATAAAAACTTGTTTTATTTACACATTTCTGATGTTTGCGCTTCGTTTTGATTGCCTAGTGATATTGCTCTCCCCTTGCTGCTATTTTATACCCTTTCTGGTTATTATAATTTTAGTCAAAAGTTTTTTAGCGACCCCAAAACCCATACTATACATTGAATTTTATTTAAATTGTAAAATAAATCATACAAGTTTTATATCTAAAATATTAAATTCAATATTCTGATTGGTTAATCTAATACAAATTAGAGTGGAAATTAATATATTTCTGACTTGGATATGACCGATTTCGAATTCGTGCTCCTGATGCTATTCAAAACTTTTAGGGTATACAAGCTTTGGCTTTCTAAAGTTAAGTTTCTTTTATGTTATTATTTTTATTGATTTATTTTTGCAAATTCAGATGGTCGCTCTTGGCTAAATGCTTTGTGATATCATCTTCCAATCAACACCTCTGGGCTAATATTTGGTCTTCCCTCGCCTGTTTACCTCTGTCTGCGACTTCATAATCGCACCTCATTGCCGTGAAAAGCTATGAATTTTCATCAGGCACATGTGGCATTCATTCGCGCTTCCGCTTTTCCTCGTTGGGGACTTTTGATATTAAAAATTTCTGCGCCGCGGCAGTAAATGTAAATACCCATCGGTATTTTGAGTGTCCCCAAAACATCTGACAGTCGTAGGCACACTCACAGGCACCTTGGCGGCGGGTACTCCAGCCCGAACTGGCATTGAAATGGCGCCAACTTGGCGTTTGCTTGGCTGACGCCTCCTGGCCTCTGCCTCGTCCTCGCCTTCCGCTCCTGTGCTGCGCCAGAACGGGTGGGAAACTTATTTGACGCACGCAAACAGCTGGGCCAGAGGGCAAAGGACACCCGCACGAAAACAAACAAATGCTCAAGGAGCAGTAAAGCAAGGGGCAGGACGAGATGAGAGCGGGGCTGGCAGGCAATTGTCTGCTAAGGCTGCCAAAGGGGATAATGAAAGCTCAGTCAGAAAGAAGGACGAAGGAGCAGATTGCGAACAAAAGTCGACAGTTAATTCGCTCGGAGTCGTTGCCCGAACGCGGATCCCGCTGAAGGTCGCAAGACTCGGGGCGGTGCACGATGAGTCATCCTTGCCTTCCATTTGTTGTCAGCTCTTTATGGCCCCAAAAATAAAAGAAGAAAATAGGAGGCCGCGGCAGCAGCAGCAACCCGGGGGAACATCGTAAATTTCCCATTGCCAGCAGTTGTTGATTATGAAATTTTATTCGCCGCTCAATTAACTCCAGCCGAGCACGCGATGGCCCACATAGGCGGCAAAACGGGGCTCCTGGAGACACTGCCACTCACCCGGGTATGCAGATATGTCGCCCAGCTGGCTTTCAGATTGCGGTAGGTTGGCTTGCATTTGGTCCGCGGTGGGGCTCGGCGGGAAGACCTTCAAGCACTCCCGAAAATGAAAATCGATTTGGCGTTGATGGACACCAGGCATGAGCGCATGAGAGGTCGTGCACTCCGCTGCCAGAGGTCAACTCCAGTGGTGTTGACGGGTTTCTACTTTTGTTAGGGGTTGCCGTGGCAAAGGGTTGAACCGAAGTGCCAAGGGAGCGGGGGAAGGCAAATGGTCTACAATTGCTTATTGGATTTTTCGCGCGGCCTTCTACCTCCCACATCCCAGCTGAGAAATGCTCAATTTATTCAATTCCATTCATCGCTGCGCTCCGTTCAGCTATCAGTCGTCGGCCTAAACTCAACTTAATTGGAAATTTCGCACACAATTCTCTTCGGCGGAGAGGAGCAGCGTGTCAGCGTGTGATGTCATCAAATCGAAGATTGATATTGAAATGTGTGCGGGGCCTTCGCCTCCCCGCTTCCAGCGGGGCCTAGAATTATGAGTCAGTCGCTCATTGAATATTCCGCTAAGCTCGTGTATGCGAAGAAGCTGAATCGCCTCCTTTTATGGCGTTTACTCTCCGGGTTGCTCTTGAGAGGTGGATCTTGATTGGATTAAATTGGGGGATATTGAGTGATGATTGGGACTGGGCCGAAGGTAGCGCCAGTTGTCGCAAATATAATATCCGATTCGGGTTCGTCGGAAGGGAGCTTTCTCATAGCTTAGACTCCAGGAAGTGACAAATAGTGCCAAGTCCCTTAATCATTAGAAAAGCGATGACGAGTCCAGTAATGAAGGTTAATTTCTGCCCTGATGCTGCCTCATTCACCGGAAGGACTTGCCACGGTCTGTTGACTCACCTCGACATCACCCGGGAGCTGGGATGAGCAGACACAATCTAGAGCGACTCACAGACTCCACCTGATGGCTCTAACGCCATAACGCCAGGCAAAACAGACACCTTTGGAAAATTCCGTGAATGAATCACGTTCGCTGGGATTTTGTTGCCGACTCCGACTTCTCTCCTTTAACTCCTGTCGAGTGCATTGGAATGAGCCGAGCGTGAGCACGGCCCTGCGAAGGAGATCCAGATATGAGCCCAAGGACGAGGGCGCGGACAGGGACGACGGTGACGCGCCGAGACAAGTACGCAAAAAAGAAGAAGCTGTGGAAAATGCGAGGATGATGCCTGCGAGCCAACTAACGGCGGCAGCTGCTTCTTCTTGTGGCATTGTCCTCCGAGGCATCCTTGTGCGCCGTGGTGCCACGGAGGGGTGGTTTGGCTCAGTGCTCGACTCGGTCTGGTTTCGGTCTCGGTGTCTGGCCCTGCTTACAGCATTACACGTTCTCGTGCCCGTGCTTGTTGCCACTCGCAAATCGTGAATCGAGGCTTCTATTTTTCGGGCAGCGCATATCCTGCAAACTGGCAGACAGGGGGTTGGCCCTGCGCTTATTTCGTTATTTTATTATTTTTCTATTTCTATTTCATTCCCTATTACGCCTTTGTTGCTCGTCCTCGTCCTTTGTAATGTGTGTGCGTGAGTCGGAAAGTTGAGTGAAAAAAGTTGAGTGCTCGGATTGAGCAGAGTCCTTTGGCACAGTGGTGGCCATAATATTGAATAGGTTTACTTTACGTTGTAGCTGCCAATTGAATTGACGGCGGCTCCATGGGAATTTCATCTGCATTTACTCTGGCTGGGGACAAGTGCCAAATCGGAAATTATCCCAGGCGTTCAGTGAATTTTCTGGTGTTTGCCTTTCCGCGGCGATTCCCATGCCCAGCCCCCACATGCCGCACAAATAATGCAACCACAATATAGCCCCGCAGGCGCCCAGTTGCCGTTAAATTCGTAAACCGCACGTGTTCCGCTCCAGCTCCTGGTCCTGATCCCGATCCGATGATATTGGTGCCGGTACACCCGTCGCGCGGCGCCCGCCGCCAATTATTTCAACTTTTCTGTAAACAAACAAAGCAAACAAAGCGAGGCACATAAAATAAAAATTAATTTCCACAGAGAAATGGTTATTTGGGCCGGCATTTCTCCACGCTTATCCTGCGGCGCTGGTAATGTGGAAACCACCCCGCAAAGGACCTCCCTGGCTCGGCGCTCGTTGCGATAAATTTTGAAATTGCCCACATTGTTGTCGGACTTATTGGCTGCGCTTCGGGGGCGGCCGGGCTGCGAGTCACCCTTCTTCGATTAGGGGAGAAGTCAGTCACATGGCCTGCATCCTGGCCATTAACATACTCGACACTCTCACACTTCCCCCTGGAGTGGCTTGCGTGCCTTTGAAATAGCTCTCAGCCGCTTGTTGCTGATTCTGAAGAGTTTATGGGTTCCTTCCAAGTGCAAACAATTTGGCTTTCGCATAACTTCGTGTGTCGGGTGTGGGGCAAACGCGGACCTGTTAGAGAGTCCCGAAACCTTAAGTTTCCCATCAACTTTTGACAAATCGCAGAGCGCGAAGTTCAAAGACACCTTTCTCCTTTCGCCCGCCACTTTGCGGCACATTCAACTCGACTATTACTTCCAGCATCGGAGTGAAAACCCTGTCGGCTTGTGTGGCTGCGCAATTCAAAGGCCGACTTTTCACTTTCCTTCGAGGGTGAATCCTGCAAGGAAGGCAGAAAGTAGAAAGGAATCGTCAGCCAGAAAAGTTTACGCTAAATTTAAAATACACAAAAGCTCCCTCTCTGTGTATGCACAGCTGTTGCCCGTCGGAGTGGGAGAGGGAGTGCGGTTCCAGATTCAGGTTCAAGTCCAGACCCAGACCCAACCTGGACCCACCTACACAGGCGAACAACGAGAGCCCGAGGCAGCGAATTCGATATGCCCCAGCCTCTGCCGCCTCCTGCTCCAATCCGCCCTCCATCCTTGCTGAATTGCATTTTGCAGATGGAATTTATGAAGCTGCGACCAAGGTGAGCCCCACGATTCGATTTGAGCTGCGGCAGCTGCTGATAAGAGAAACAGCTTAAAGCTACCCCGAAAAGGAGCTCTGGGAACACGCCTTCTAGATCCCACACAACCCAGGGACGGGCTAACGAGCAGGAGAACGTACTGGGTATTAGCGATAAGTGCTTGACAACAACAAATGCCGGAGTGACAGCACAACGTGGACAAGGAAAATGTCCCGGGAACAATGGAAAATCAATAGACGGTCTCCAATAGCTGGCACTACACGCAGTTTGGATGGAGGAGTGTCCCCAGCCCGAGCACGAGTCCCCTGCTGGCTGGTGTCGGCGCCATGTCATGTCAGCAACTGTCCTGTGTTTGGGCTCCTGGCCTGCCACTTGACACGGTGTACTGCCTGTCGGGTACGTCGTTGTTGCAAATTAAAGGCACAGGTTACATAACTCTGTTATACAGACCGCCCGCTCTCACCCTGGAATAGAAGAGTCGCTCCGACCGTACCAATTTTCCATGTGGCTGGCCACCAATTGTTGCTCTCCGAAAACTAGGCAGCGCCAAGAGTCCTGCCAGGACCGGGGAAATATTTCCCCGTAATTGGCCGGTCTGCCAGCCGGAACTTTGGGTGCCTCCTGGCTAATGGACTGGGTCACTGCAATTGTGTGTTATTGATTTATGGAAAGCACTCTAGGAGGGGGAAGGCGAGCTGATTGAATTGATGGCGAGGTCGACAGCAGAAACCACAAATCAGAGAGTGAATTCGCTTGAATCTACTAATTCTATGAGGACGTTCGGACCCTCAGCACTGCACACAACGAGTCTTATCTTGCACTTTGTCATCCTGCCTGCTCAGCTGCTTTTGTCAGCTCCACTCCAGCTCTGGAGAGGAGAGGGTGTCGTGTCACATGTGGTGTGCCACATTTCTAAGCGTCTGCTGCGGACATCTACATGAGATCGAGGGCTGTTTTCGGAGAGCTTGCGGTGCGATTTGGAATTCCAGCTCGAACAGAAGCTGGAGCACACACGACTGTCTGTCGGCTCCAATTAAAATGCCGTTTGTCGGATTCCGGGGTTTGTTTGTCCGGTCTGGATGTCTGAGTCGCTGAGCAGCGGTGCAGCGTAATAATGGACTTCCTCTGACCTACCCCGAGCGATGCAAGCAAAAAGTGTGGCGCCAAACAATCAAGCCGAACATCTGCATCTCTGCCCGATATGCGATACGCGGGCGTATCTGCCATCTGTAATTATACCTACGGCCTAAGCCAATTATCGGCACCGGGGTTGGGTCTCATTATATATGGGAAAACTTATTCGCAGAGTTTTATAAACAGTCTTTAAGGTGCGTCATTCCGTTTAGCTTGCCACGACTGACCGCAAGTCCAGCCCCTGTCAATCAGTCGGCAGTGGGAAAGAGCTGACCTCAAAAAATATGAACTCTTCACACCTTAAATGGCCCGCTGTGAGGCCTAAAAGTCTAACGGTCCACGACTCGTGGCATTTCATCGTTTACCTGCAACATTATGGAATTTTTATGGCCGGGCCATTAAAAATACCCGTGGTTCCATAATTAATTAGCAAAAATATATATTTTATAGTCCTGCGATTTGACGGCCATCGTCATTCGTTAGAGGATATGGGTCACGTCCCAATCCATGCCCCTATCACTGATTAGGCAGACTTAACCAAGGGGCTTCATATCTCGCATCGTTGACCAAGCCAGCAGTTGCACTTCCCTTCCATAAGCCCCGATTTCCTCAGGGCGGCCTCTTTGTTCTAGCGACTTTGCGGAACTCTCTGCCCCTCCTGAGTGGCCCCACGTGCAGCGAAGATTACGCTTGTTGACTTTTAGCGGCAAACTGGTTTCGTCTTACCTCTGGGAAGCGATGGCCAGTGCCACATATGCCACAAAGGCAGGCTCACGGCCCGGAGGAGGGGCTGCCGGGGAGCCGTTGCAATTAGTCTGG
Source organism: Drosophila greeni (assembly GCA_018874515.1). NCBI lineage: Eukaryota > Metazoa > Arthropoda > Insecta > Diptera > Drosophilidae > Drosophila > Drosophila greeni. Next base: position 30,165 of record JAEIIM010029321.1, on the reverse strand, counting down.
CTCAAGTCGTGCCTAACGGTAACCCACTTTCCATGTCCCGCTCCCTCATAACTATCAGTTTGTTGTACTCCAATCTCTAATCGCATCAGGCTCGTGAGATTTGGCGTCGATAGTGTCGGCTCAAGTGATAGATTACCATGTGGAAGGCGCTTTGGCCCCTCAACGGATTTTTCATCTTTTTGTGGGCTCTATGCGGTGCCTGGACTGGGGGAGGGAGTCTCGCCTTTAATGGCTTTTCAATGTTTCGCCTGTTTGTTAATTAACATGATCACATTGGGTTCCAAAATAATGAAAATACTAATAACACATTTCGCTGTCTATTTGCAGATTAATTGGCTGACTGGTGAGTTAATGATACTTTTCTGTACCTGGGCTGGGAGGTAGAAGTCCCGCCGACTCCCTCAATCACCCTGCCATCGGAACTTGTCTTCTGATTTGTGGCCCAACCAATATGTACAATGCCTGGCTTCGGCTGCCATAAGTGCGTTGCAAATCCATTTACGGCTAGTTTCCAATACTCCTCCTGGAGGTGGACCTGCTGCTGCGGCACCTATTCGCACCGTTTATGAGTAAACACCATCGGGGGATCTGTGGCTGCGGCGGCCCCCTATATGGCCCGGGCGGGAGATGTGCGTAGACGGACGGAGTGCCGCTTACATAACTTGAGCAGTCAATTAGGCAGTGCCGGGTATGGGCTTAAAACGACTTCATTACCATCAATCTTAATTGAAAAATGATCGGAACTGCTTATAAATTCAGCGAGAAGATGCCCTTCCAGCGTCGTCTCCGGCGATGATTTGCGATGCTCCACGGCTGGCCCTGGCTGCGCCACAGCTTAAGTGGCCAGAGTTATGGGACAGACTGCCAGCAAACAAGTCGCGGATAGAGACATGCTATCCATAAAGTGGCGATCCAGCGCTTGTATCTGCCTCGCCCCTGCATCTCTGTTTGTGGCGGGATATCTGCATCTGCATCTGCATCTGCATCTGCATCTGCATCTGCATCTGCATCTGTATCTGGTTCTGGCTCTGCATTTGCATCTTTCCCAGCCCCTCTCTGGCTCGTTTATGTCGCGCTTTGTGCCGAGCAAATTGTGGGCAATCATTGTCAATTTACAATGCACATGGCAGAATGACTTGGCCCCGGCGGCAGTGCGCACTCTGTGAGGATAAACTCCGCCCGGCTCGGCGGAGCAGTGTTCCTGGCAGCCGGGCCCCACTGCACCCGCATGTCAGTCATCTCCAGCGCACCTTGAACTACAACTACAAGCGGTGGCGACGTCGTCGTCGGCTACTGCTGGCTCTGGCATGACGACGTCGTCGCTGCCTTCCTCTTTCTGTGGGACACTTATCCGAGCTGTGAGATCAGCCCGGACCTGGTTGCTCCGTTGCTCCGGGGGTCGTTGGGTTTGCTTACCTTGTCTGTGAATTGGCGAGCCCCTGCTCCTCTCTCCGCTTTCAGTTCGAGCTTTTTCTTATTTTTACTTATTTTATTATGTTTATTTTGTTGTCGCACAAATTTGTATTTTTTGTGCGTCTGCTTTTGGCGTTTACTTTTTCGTGCATTTGTTTTGAGCCCCCGTCCCGGTCGCAACAACTTTTATTTCTTTCGTTTATGGCTATTTGTTTTGCTGCCTGTGTGCGAAAGTAATTCAAATTGGTCGAATAAATTGGATAGTGAGGCGAACCCCAAACGCGACGGCAGCTGGGATTGTGATTAATTTACACGGAGTGTCGCTTTGCACAGATTTATTCAGATATACGGTCCGATTTTGTGTTTTAAATCTCGATAAAGGCATCATCTCAAGTGCCCAACAAGACGATGTTCTCCCAGCCACCACAGCAAAGCTGGCTTCTCGACATCGGGGAAGAGTGGCTTTGCCCCACTGCCGGAGTTGCGCCCTCTAATGTGGAGCAGGGAACACCGCTTATCGCGTTCAACGCCCCGTATCACCGCACCACCCACGAATTCTAGAGCCAGAAGCCTCCACTCCAGCGGAGGAGGAGCAGTTACAGGCCATTAGGTGCTCGGTCGCATCCATGGGATGTAGTCTTGTCAAACGATGTCATCAGCTGGCAGTGTGTCGATGGCGATGCCAAACATGGAGCGTCGGCAATTTCATTTCATTTAATGTCAAGTGTCTGACACACATTTTTGCCCTCGTAGCTCGTATCTGGCAGATCATCGGCGATTATGGCGCTGGCGAACCTTAATTAGAAATGCAGTGACTTCACTCGGACCCAATTATATAATTACACCCGGCGGGCGGGCGATCTGCAATTGCAGCGGAATGCCTGGGCGGGGCCCCAGGAGCTCCTCCGCCTGCACCTGCTGGCCAGGCATTAATGGCCCGGGTCGGCATGACTCCACCTCTTCAATAGCTTCCATATTTGTGCTAATCGCGCTCTACATTCCCATTGTGCAGCGGGGTAAGGCAAATGCGTTTGCAAATTGCTTTCGACTTGGTCGGGGTCGGAGCACTTTTCATTTGCATTTGCTGAGCTACTGCTGGCCCCACCCCCGAGCTTTACTAGGAATATTATATATTTCCACCTTATCTAGCCTTTACTTAACCGAATTTGATGACAGATAGGCAAATTTTAATGGCGGCTGACCTCACTGACGGATATGCTCCATAAACCCACAATCACGAGAGACACGGAGCACAGAGACGCACATTAAACTAACTGCAAACGCGAATTAAATTGCTAGAAATTGAAAGTGACACTGAGAGCTTGAATTCCGCTGCAGGCCATTTAAAACCTAAAAATGGAATCGTTCTATTATAACAAATTGCGACAGATACACAGCACAAAACTGGAGCAAAAGAAGACTGGAAGCGGAGAGGGGCTTGGCTAACGAGACCAGCGACGGAAAATTAGCAAGGCAAACAGGGAGAGGGTTAAGCCATAACGAAATGCAAATTGCCAGCTAATTACCGATGGGGAACGGACGGGCAGGCAGGCCTCCTTTAGCCAAAAGGTATCAAGTGACAAATGTGCGGAGTTGGTGCTCGAGGCGACGACACTTCAAGGGAGCCCTTACGAGTGAAGTGCCTGTTCTTATGGGCATTTTAATTAATTTACAAATTGGAATTCAATGACAGCCGGCGGCCCTGATTGGGAAACGGACGTCGTGCAGCCCCCTTCATGGGCTGTGTTTGCAGTCGAGAGCGGAATTTGTGCCGAAGGCGTCGTCGTGTCATCACTGGCCGTTTTTGAGCGATGTTCGACGGTTATTGATGGCCCCTGTCAGAAGTCATTGCCAAGAGCTAGGCAAACACACTTGTGGGAGACGACGACTGTGGATGCGGATGAGCTGCTGCTGCTGCGGCTGCTGCTGCCACATCCATACAGTACGTACATTCCATCCATAATGAGTGGGGCACGCGATATGGCAGTTAGACAGGTCTGGCGGTCACTGGTGCATCGCGCATCCCAGTGCAAGCTGGTCCCTGGAAGTGCGTAACCCGATGCCTCTCCTCCTGTCAATGAGGTGCTAATGGAGGCTCCTCCGCGTGCCGTCGCGGCATGCTGCGCTCCATGCTCCACTGGCTCGGCCTCAGCTCTCGACGGAGCTTGGATGTACAGTTACTAGTTGGTGTGCTAGCCGCAGTCGCCGCACTGTGAGTTATCATGGTAAAAAATTGCAACCACTTCCTTCTGTGCTCTTGTTTTGGTCGTAATCCGAGGAAACGCACATCTCCGATGGAGCTGGAGAAGATGTAGTGCGGTGGGCACTGATACGTGAGAAAACACTTACATGCCACAAAGGGTCGGCAGCAAAACAAGTTTCCCCGGCTAGATCTGCAGCATATTCCATATCTAACCCCATTTTAATAATTAATTAACCAAATTGCAAAATAAACGGCAGCTGCCGTGGACAAAAAGAGCCGGCAACTGCCAAGGTCTGAGCCAAGCTAGCTGTCGTGCTCAACAATAGATACAGATAAGCCCCGCTCACGCAACTCGAACTGCTGGAAGAACAATACTTCGTGTATACACAATTTGGAGATACATTGTGTGCGGTAATTACATTCTTTGGGTCGGTCTCTAGCCCCAAACTCGATTTATGAACAAATGCTGACAGATGCTGTATTTATTCCAGCTTAGCAGCGCGCAAAAAGTGTATCTCGTTGCTCGTATTTTGCTCAAAAGCCGGCAAAATGACGCCATGAAGATAAATCTGAAAGCGGACAGAACGGCCCCACAAGTGACCTTGATATTCATCATATTTGATGGGCTGTGATTTACATAGAAGCCAGCCTTGGGATTATTTGACTACTGAGCCCGAGATCAATCAGATCAAATCGCTCGGCAGAGGATCCCCAGCTTCTGCTGAGTTGCAAAACCAGTTAAAGCTGAGTTTTGCTCCATAGCTCTTGTACTTTTTGGCGGTAACTATTTGGGATCAGCACGTGGCTGGCTGACTCTCAGAACGCTCGGCAGTACCGGTTTTGAACCGATTTTCATGTTGTATTATTTTTGCCCTGGCCAGTTCTGTGGTGCTGCGACGATGACGTAGCTCGCAGCGCCCGGAGCACATGTGGTCTGCTCTCAAACGGCCCATGACCAATCGGGGGAACTGCGCAATCCAAAGTGGGGTCAATGTTTCCACAAAGAATCTGAAATACCACCAAACAGAGCCGAAATTGCTTTGCCTGGAGATTGGAGCCGCGGAGCCTGTGAGGGAGCATCGCGCATTAAATTATTGAATTCAATTAGTTTGCCTTCGAGAGCTTCGAGTGGCTTTTATCTAGTACCCTTACTTGGGTCGCCGCTTCGTGCATAATTAAAAACCAATTATAACGAATTACTGTCAGATGTGGCCCTCTCCTTGCCCTGGCCTTGTGCGGGGATTGGTTTTCCATTCGGTCCTCGACAGGCTGCCATATATCTTGAGTGTCCATCAACGAAATTTATTTCCCCGCAAGACCACGTTACATTTAACATTGCAACATGTGTAATTGGGAACAGATTTAGATGTTTACAAGTTTGCCTTACAGAAAGAGCAATAGATTGCAACAGATATAGCTTTCATTTTGAATCGCATGCCGCAACAGTATTTTGTTTTTTATGAGACTCAATTATTGCGGTGCACAAAATGCTTTTTAAAACATTTTTCACGCTTAATTGCCTTGAATGCCGCCACTGAGAGAGCTCCGAATTAAAATTGATGACAAAATTATTAGGCATTACGAATTAATTAATTAGCCGCTCATTCGTTTGCCTAATTTGGATTTAATTAAATATTTCCCTAATTTTCCCATGCTTTTTAGCCTGTTTAGTATGCGTATTTTCGATGTTTCAGCATTTGTTTATTTTTCAAAATAAAAACTGGTTTAATTTCTAAATGAAAATTTATGAGCTCGAAATTTGCATCTCGAATACTGAAAACTTGATAACTTCTGAAAACCAATTGAAACCAGGGTTTGATTAAACATAAACCAGTTTAGTGTTGTATAAGCGACCAGTCTCTAGCCCCGACTTGGGCCCAGTTTCCCAGCACTACGGGAAACAATAACACTTCGAACAGTCTCAGTCTCGGACCCCGCCACCGTCAGGCGGTAATTAGTGGCTGGGCGAGGGAACGACACCCCCTACCTGTTAGCCTAACGAGTCGATCGATCGATTGGTCCATTAAATTAATTGAGTGTAGTGAAAACGCTTTGCAAACATTGTAAATTCGAGCCGGCGAAGGGCTCTGCCCTGGCCAGCTCGGAGATGGGGCACGGCTGCCTCTGCCTTTGCTGTCCATTGTCACGTGCCTCCCGTGCCGACTGCATTCGATTTAATGGCCTCACCAGCCGGTAGCCCGGTAGCCGGTCTGCTCCAGACGCCCTAATTGATGCAACATGCAAATGGGTAGGCGGCGGGGCTTGGCTTGGCCTGGAGTTGGGGTGTGAAAACTTTTGGCCAGGGTTCGTCATACGCAGCTGCTCAAACACCTTCCATGGAGTGAATCTGTGAAGTCAGACTCTGAATTATTTCAGAAATCAGGCGTTCATCGACCCGAATTCTTCATACCCTTAAAGATGTTCCAAGGTCCATCTGTCCATCTGTCCGTCCGTTTCTACGCAAACTAGTCCCTAAGTTTTAAAGCTATCTGAAAGAAACTTTGCAGAAAGTCTTATTTTAATAAAAATTCTTTGAGATTTCGTATTCCCTCAATGATCCCGTAATCACTGAGTACGATCCCCGTAGGGCATACCGAGTTAGTAAAGCTCTGACGGAGCACGTGTTCTTCAGCGCCCGCTTAGCTCTGCTTACTTGTGGCTGGCCGGGCTCTTTAATTAAGTTAACAACTGTTTCTGTAATGCAGCCGCATAGTAATTTCCCTCGGCCAGTCTCGTTTGTTGCTTTTCGGACACGGAAAAGACATGAAAAAGACCGGCAGTGCCCCAAGCTGGCTGGATTGGATCTGCCAGCTCGCTTTGGGCTGTGCTTGGCTGGGATTCAGCACTGAGCTCGGACAGAGGAGGAGGAGCTCGGCGTGGGAGGAACACTGCCTCGGCGTCACCTGCTGCCAGATGTCGGATCGTTTGCAAATGAAAAACCAAATAAGCAATTATAAGCGGCAAATAGGGTTCGCACTGATCAGATTTCAGCATTGATTGGAGCTGCTCTGCCGGACGGGTCAGTCAGTCAGTCAGTCAGCGAGTGAGGAAATGTCAGAGAGAGCCGCACGCAAGCCGAACTATCAATTAAGTCACCAGGGAAATGGAAAAGCTGCGGTTGAGGCGAAATAACTTCAGGCGAGATTGCGGACGTACATGTTTAGCCCGGCATGCAAGCGGCAAATATTTATCGAACTGGAGTAATACCATTATTCAACCAGCTCTTAATTAGACAAACAGAAAGAGAGTGTACTGGGTAGTTGTATAAGACGGTGTACATGACTTCGAATGCATCGCTAACCATCTCCGGCTCGTGGATAATTGCTTAATCAATGTGAATTGAATTTGTAAGCTTACCTCCGTCAGTCTGTAAATTCCAGTACAGTGAATGACCGGTCTTTAGGTCATTCTACTTCCTTCACTGCTGACCCATGAACCACTGCAAGAGCCTTACGGAAAGCCCTGATTTATTGCCTAGATTCTGGAGAACCGAAACTTTAATGTCTCGCAAGTAATTGAATTTTTACCGACCCCAAACTCCAGCCCCCAACGTCCACATCAATTACCCGAAAAATCAGAGAATGGGCTGGCTGTTATTCACTTATTTCTGCTGCATTCCCATGCTCACTTCGAGGCAGCATCACGTACCGGCGTTTGCCGGAAAAGTTTGCAGGCCATTACGGCTTTTTAATGGGATTCTAATTAATTTCTGTTTACAAGTGTTTCAAGGCGAGTGCACTGAACCCGCGACACTGGGCTGGCGATAATCAAAAGCCGGCGAAGTGAGAAATCAAGTGTTGAAACGGACGCCGGATCATTGTAATGTCAAAGTCATAAAGCACGGTGCCCAATTGAGCTGATTGAAGCGCGGGTCGGGCCCTTATAATGGGATCGAGAATGGGAAAATGGATATGGGAATGGGAGTGGCCTGGCCTGGCTTGGTGCAGCAACTATAATTCATATAATTCATAGCCACTAGCAGCTGAAACAATTGTGTGCAACCTCGCGATGCACATGGGCAGGCAAGCATGAGCAGCAGCAGCGACGGCGGCAGAAACAACTTGTTGCAACTCTCGTGACCATGAGGGTCAGAGTCAAAGTTCAATAAAATCCAATTAAAGCGCCGCAGAACCCGCAGACCTTTCGCCGGCCCTGCAGCTCGTAAATCTAAATAAACCTGCAGAGGCAACTGAAAACTAGAAAGCCCAAGACAAAGTTGCAAGCCAAGTGATTTAATAAAAGGCCACGTGAACTTTCACTGGCTCTGGCTCTCTCTTCTCCCCTCGACCCTCTCCCGGCTGGATCGGATTCCGCGCTGGAAGAGAGCTCAATTGAATTAATGCAGGGTGCAGGGTGCAGGGAAGGAGCACCAACTATGCTGGGCCTTAAATAAATTATTTCTGCGCTGCCCCTGCCCCTGCCTTCGCCAATTTGTGGGTCTTCGCCGGCTATTTTTAGCATATTTATTGCATGCGCAAAAACAGGCCAACAATGCGGTCGGTCGTTGGGTGACCAGAGGTCAATTTATGCCTCGAAATGTGGATCTCCATAAGCTGCTGCTGCTGCCTCCTCCTCCCCCGGCGAGGCGGTGTTTTTATGACAGTTGCTTCCGGCGTTGGGCGGTGGAATGCCAAGAGTTGCCTCAAGTGGCAAGAGCTGTGCGTCACCGCAGAATGGCCTAACTGGTTACTCACCAAGTTCCTCCGGAAGGAACGAGCCCCAAATCGTAAAAAATAGTACGGAATTCCACTAGACTCTCTAAAGATCCAAAGAGTTCTTGTAATCTTTTAATGCAAACATGCCCTGGTCGGTACAATGCCTCAGTGTCAATGCTGGCCACCCGGTCCATCACTCAAGAGTCGTCGGAGCGAGGAAACCGCGCGAGCACAAAGCCAAGAGCTTGCTGCCACAGCTCCTCCTTTCACCGCTCCAGAGCTGCTGCCCTCATGCATTATTTAAATTTTGACTCACGGCACTTAAACTCCTGACACTCGAAAGTTACTTGGCCCCGGCCAACGGTCGCTTGTCGCAACTTCTCCCCGGCTCCGCTTTTGAAACACTATCACAATAACACATCATTTGTCAGGGCAAACAAATGATGTTGCATGTAACCTTATCATCTCATATCCGTTGCAGACACAGCGGCTTGAATGCCGGACACCTAGGGTCAAACGAATCACCTCGGGGAAAGCTGGGGGAGCTCGGAGGGCTGGCAGAGTGCGACACAATGGGGCATGGCGTAGACGAAGACACACTGCCGACATGCTGCTGTAGTAGATGTCCTTTGCACTCGTAGCCGCAAGTCCTGCATGCCCGTGTCCTGTTCACAATGCTTGCTAATGAATAAACATGGCGTCCGTCGCTGCACCAAGCCCCTGTGTCCCGTTCTCTCAACAATGAAGTTATAAAGTTACGTATACGCCGTGCGCCCGCACGAAAGTTGAGCAAACAAGCGACAAATTTATTGGGAATACTCTCCTCTCCAGGGGACGGCAAGCAGACGAACAACGTGTCTATGCCCCCTTCCCTCGAATGGACGACAGGTCTGTGTGATGGTGTCGGCGACATTGATGCCGCTAATGACTGGGGGATGGTGGACAGTGGAGTTTCCACCGGAGCCGGAAAAGCTGTTTGGCGCAGACACGCCCACTTGCCCGAGAAAAAACAACAGATTGTTTATGGCCCTTTAAGCTTTTAATGGGACGCCCGGAGTGGAGGAGGCTCGAGAGGCGACCATGTGAACTTCCGCCCTGTCTGGGTGGCGCAGTCCATTCGGGAGCGGAAGGCCATTTTGGAAACAGATTGTTTGTATTGTTGGCAGAGAAGTTGGTGCAAAGTCACTTGGAGAACTTTTTGTGGGCTGAGCGGCAGCTTAATTTCCGGATCTACACTTAGTCAAGTGGTCGAGAAATTTCACCAAAGTAAATCCTTCTCCCCGTTTCCATTTGCAGATATTTTCCCACCTCATCTGGGCACAAACCGGAATGACGAGAGTCCCGGTCCCACTACAACGAAGTACAATCAGCAGAATGGCCTCGACTAGTTTTTTAATCGGATTCAGCGGCCTCCTGGTCCTCATCCAGGCACTGGCTCCCGTGCACGCCGCCGTGCACTCGGTGTTCACCCACAAGAACGCCTCCTCGTCCCTGGGCCAGTTGGTCACCTCGAGCACACTGGTTTGGGAGAGCTACGACCCCAAGGACGCCACGCAGTTGCAGTTCGCCGTGGAGGGCGGCAAGTACGTCACCGAGGATGAGCACTATCCCATCTACGTGTGCCGAGTGCCCATCGACGGCTTCCAGGTCTCCGGCCACACCGAGAAGATCCTGCAGAGGCACGTGTGTGTGGCGGCCCACTACAAGCACGGCAAGTACGACAACTTCGACGTGCTCATGAACAAAGGACACCTGGGAAAGGTTGGCTGGCGCCACTGGCGCAAGTTTGATGCCGGAGTGCCGGTGGGCGCCATCCGCATCGGAGACGACTCCTACATCGGACGCCACAGGGCCTCGCACGAGCCGAATAAGGATGGCATTGTCACCCACTGGGGAGCGGACTTCAACCTGGGCCACTTGGAGCCCGAGGGCCTCGGAAAAATCCGGGTAATTGAGAACGAGCGCGAGAAATACTACGTCGATGGCGAAGTTCTCGTCGAGACGGAGCCCTTCCGCTACGAGCTGAGGGACATTAAGCTGGACCGCTTACGCACTGAAAGGCGAGAGAACCTCACGGAACTGGGTAAGAGCAAAGTTACTCTGTTGCGAGCAAACTTATTGAGCCTACTTTTGTTCCACAGCCACCAGGAGACTGGAAAATCTGGGAGACAAGTACAGCACGGTGGAGACCGTTCTTAGCTACAGCTTCGACTACAAACAGAATTGGGGAAACCACGAGGGCGTGGCCCGAGGCCTGCCCACCAAAATCTTTGAGAAAGATGTGCCCGTCCCAGCTGAAATCAACTGGGGGCTGAAGCATGGCGAGAAACGATCAGAGAACAAGGCGGTTCATACGAAACTCTGGCCCGGAACGGCCATCAATGTTACCCTGCGCGGCAACTATGTGACCCTGGAGGCGCCGTACAGTGGCAAGCTCTTTGCGTTCTACTACGGCAGCGACGAGAGTGTTTCCCGGAAGATCAGCGCTGAAGCATGTACCTAGGTGTTTTGGTAGAGCCAAGTGCTAACGTATTTCCACTATTTACAGGTCAGCAAGAGCTACTTAAAGGACGTGAAGCTGGAGTTCAGTCCCGTCTACTGGATTGAGAACGGAACTCTTGTGCCAACAACGACAACCACAACGACAACATCCACATCGACCACGACACACGCCACCACGACCAGCACCAACGAGCCCACGCCCATCCACGAGCCACCGCTGGTGCATATGAAGGATCAGGGAGTGCAGCATTCGGGTCCCGATACGCTGGAGAAGACCCTGCACGACTCTCCTTCCAGCAACGAAGTCAACTCGCACGAGGCGCCCGAGAACATGTCCTCGAATCCCGGCAAGGACGTGGCGCTGGCAGGCTTCGGGGTGAACGCAGCTGACTCGATCGCCGCTGCTGGCACGGCTTTCATGACGCTACTTCTGTCGGTTCTCCTGAGTCTGTAGACGGAATTGAGTTCCGGGCTTAGAGTAGCGTTTAATTGTTGTTGTTGTACCTGTTGTACCCGTCTTTGAGAGCGAAGAGAGCGAGGAAAGCGCAGATAGGCAGAGGGAAGAAAGTTAGGCATATAGGAAATAGTAACCCCTAGAACTGGGAAGATTTTGGCGTGCGAAGCGAAAGTTGATATTTTTTATACTTGTCCCCAGGCTTCTTCTATAATACGCATGCGTTGGCGAAAGAAATGGAAACGATCAAGAAGGTAAACGTTATACATTCCTAAACAGAATCCCTCACAAACGGAAATGAATCAAAAGTATATGTTAAAGAAACAAGTATATATACTGCAATCGTGTAGAAATATTTTAAACTTTTTTTTAATTTGCATTGCAAGAAATAATGTTCTATGATGTCAAATGGCTTCTTATTTTGCTAGTTGGCAGGAGCCGTAATTCGTAACAAGTAGAAGAGGTACTAAATTTGAATTGACCATTGATTTAGGGATGATATTATAAAACGCGCTCTTTAATACGATGTATGTATATGTCTAAAATGTAAACCTATGTAAAACATAAGTACGAGTATGTATGTATGCTATGTGTAAGTGAAACACTCCAAATATGTAAATTAGAAACCCCCCGGATTTAAATATAATTTGCTTTGTGAGCTCTTTTGTTTTTAGCCGATTCTTGACCCAATTGGCTTCAATTTGAATCGATAACTTCGAATGAGCAATGAATCTCCCCCATTTCGTATAAAAAATAAAAATAAAGCTTGTAAATTATAAAATGACAAACAACTCAATTGGTTTTCCTTAGTTGCTAAATTTGTATTACATTTATCAGTTATTACCCCAAATCTGGCCCTGTTCAGGAGAGCTTTTTACCCTTAGCTTTATACATTATAAATAGTTTTTAATCTGTAGCCTACAACCTTAACGACCAACTTATGAATCTTTACAATCAAACGTGCAGCTCAGTGGGGCTTCGAACTGAAGTTCAATCAATCTCATAATGTATTCTAGGCACAACGACCTCTACAACCATATTTGCTCTACGAGTGACACCTGCGCCTACCTTTTATTTAATTTACTCAGAGAAGAGACAGTTACACAAATGGCGAGTGAAAATAAATAAAATTAAAAGAAATAAATCAAGAAAGCCAGTTCCCAGCCTGTTCGGCAGTCGTTTTGGAACATTCGCTGACTGGTTTTAAGCTTAAACAGCTGATGATTAGCCAGTGGTGGCCATATTATTTGTATTCTCATTTGATTTTTGTCATGTTGTTATGTCTCGTCAATTTAAATAACCAATTAGCATATGGAAATGCCAGGCTGTCTGCCGGACTGCCGCTCAAAATGCAAAGCACGTTACGTCGAACCGCTGTGATAATGAAATATATGCCCAGTTTTGGTACACATCAATTCCTCCTCTCGTTCTGCGCTGCTGGGCCCACAGACTCAACGCACAGGTCCCAAGGCGTTTCAAATGAAATAAAACAGAACAAAAAGTGGTTTCGCACTGGAGCTCTCGGCCTGACATTGTTGTTCAGTTTGCGATATTTTTAAAGCGTGACCACATAACGGCTACATTTTTGAACGAAAGTTTGAATATCGTTCGGCCAATGGCTGATTTAGAATGAAGTATTCTGGTTTAAATCATATGTGGATGAAATTTGCTATTGAGGAGAACTCTTGGGAGAACTGATATGAGAATTCATAGATTATTCTGCAAATATAAAGAATATATACGGTTTATTGGGTCGGAAATGACTCCTTCACTGTGTTGCAAGCTTTTGACTGATATTACAAGACCCTGAAAAGGTATACATGTTTTAAAGAATACTATGTGTATCAATATCACCATACGATTATTGAATGATTTAGCACCTGTCGGGCAATCCCCCTTGATTGCAAAAATCTCATAAATATTGCATGCAGTTGCCCTTAGGGATGTTTGCCAGCCTTCCACCTTCCCCATCTCATCCTCGACTGTTGCTCTGGTCTGCTGACCAGAATTTTATGCATGGCCAGCTGCTGCAACCCCTTCTGGTGCGGCACGCCGACAGGTTTATCTGCCGCCTATATCGGCGTGCAATCTATCCGCCAGCTAGAGGCTGCCGGCCGTCCTCCGCATCCGCGCTCCTCCTGCATTGAGGCGTGACGTGGGTCAACCCTCACCCTGCTCGGCCGGATCCACTGACGTAGGCATATGATGTGGCGGCGGCCGCCTCTGCATTTTTTGTGCATTGCTCCTGCTGCATTAGCGGGTCTGTTGCGTGTGGTGGTTATGTTTAGCCTTTACGCTTCATAATTTCCAGTGCTCGGCGCTCGAATTTGCATAAATTTAGCTTACAACGGCAGTCGGCAGTCGGGGCAGTCGCCCCGCTCGACGGGTGGGTTCGAGTTGAGCCACCTTCCCGTCTATTTGGTTATTTATTATTTTCGGGACCTTCGCTGACAGCGAGAGCCAAGCTATGGGGGTCACAACTCTTCCGCTCTCCTGCACACACAGGACTGAGTTCTTAATTTATGGAATTTCATTTAGCTGCAGGACCTCTATTGGTAAATGATAAAAATACTCACTTAGAATAATGGACGATTTCATGTGATTGATAATGTAATGCCAGCCCATTGATATGCGATAACCAAACTGAAGATTACTCATAAATGTATAACAAATATTAGGAAAATATTTCGACAATGCCTAAATGTATTTAATTATTACCATTGTAATTCACTCTAAATAAATAATATTTAAAATTGGATTTCTTGGCGTGCATTTTTGGTCTTGCAAAACCATATCTTTACCAAGTGCGTGAGGGAGGCAGGAAATTTAATTCGAAACAGCTCTGCTCTCCTGCATTGTCACCCCTCTAAATATCAAATGTCTCATATTTCAAAACTTTTTAAGTTTATCACGCCCCCAACGCATGCTGTTCCCATACCACCTACGCCCCTGCACGGTGGCCACAGTGCGTATGGGCAACTCGCATTTCCGTTTCCGGTTCGCCTACAATTGGAGCCTGGCTAACGGCTCCGCTGAGAGCGGCGGCATATGGCAAAGAGCGCAGATGGGCTGAAACCGGACTCTCTTTGATTAGTCCCTAAGAGAGTTAAGCGGCGCGTCGAACAGTGGGCTCAGAGTCTCATAAACTGGAATTATAAGGGTCAAATTGCTATTCCGTTTTAGAAAACAAAAAACCTAGGTAAAATCCTTACTTATCGTTTATTTGTTATTATCGGAAAGTAAAGTCCTTAATACTACTCTAACTGTTAATTTTGAAACTCAAATATTTTTATTTTTAATCATGCTTTCCACCCAACTTCCCACAAAAGTCACATAAATATTGCTATTACCCAAGGACTGCACCCACAGTACGCTTGCGGCCGCTTGGCCTGAATCCATTTGGCCTGCCAACAAGTTACAGTGTCCTGCAGCCGCTATGACGTCATAGCCTACATAAGCGGCCCGAAAAACAGGACACTGCACGCGCAACAGAGAGCCGAAAGTATGCCGCCCGCAAGAGCAACAGTTGACACATGGCCATTGGCCGTTATCCGAGCCGCTCGGCTTCGGCTTCGGTTTCGCTCCCGAGAGAGAGCTTATCCGTGGGGCCGCTCGGGGTATAAAAAGTCGGGGGTCCTGGCTGCTGGCAAGCAGTCGAGCAACCGACTTCGTGGCGAACGTTTCTGGGAAAGCTCTCTGGGTGACACAGCCGCGTCGCGTTGGCGTTTCCGTTACAGTTTGAACTATCCGCTGCATACTTTCGGGTGCGGAGCCACTCGATTTGTGGGTCGACGCCGCGTCACCGCGCTGACTGCTGAAGGAGCAGCACGAGGAAAACTCAATTAACAGGGACTTTGCAGTTGATTAGCTCCGAGGAGGCCCTTCCAGCCACATCCGCATCCACCATGCAGTCTGGGCACAAATCTGCACTCAGCAGCAGGCGGCTGATGCTGTTGCTATCGATGCTGCTGAATGCGGTAAGTCCCGGGGATTATATTTTTCAATTTTGAAATTTTTCTAGCGCCATCAGCAGCATTCGGTCTTTGTGTGCTGCGGCTCCCTTCGGACCGATTGCCCGATTCCAGTCCGCTGGCTGCACCTAAATTTATCTTTTTATGTGTTGACGTGTGCGGCGGGGCATGAATTTCGGCGAAATTCGCTTGTGAGGGAGTCCTGGGAAACGGAATTGAAAACGGAATATAATCCTGCGGCAGAGCTAAGAAGATTTCGCTATTTATAAAAAAGCTAATTATAGAGGTTCACTTGAAGTCCCCGTCAGAGCGATATCTTGTCCGTTTGCGAATAGAGTGCCTCGTCCTCTACGCACCATAAATTAGGTTGTCACAAAGTACAAAATTGTCGCCAGCTGCCGCTAAATTATCCTTCATTTTTCAAAGGCCCCCGCTTCGCTAGCCACGCCCATTCCACCAGCAGTGTTCTGCTGCGGCTGACTTGCTGCTGCAACAGTTGCGCTGCGGTTGCAACATCATCAGGCCAAAGGCTGACCACTTGCAAACGGGACGACAGCACATGAAGATAAAAATGTGCAGTTTTCAGCTCGTTTTTCACTTATTTTCCGCTGTATTTTTTGCTCTTTCATGACCGTTCTATTGTCCCTGCTGACACTCCCAAACATTTCCACATATTCGTGCACCTTTCACTCTCCTGACAGCTGTTCATCATAGCTGTCAGCCGGCGCACTAAAACCACTTTGTCAAATTGTGGTTTCATATGCTCAGCAGGAGCATCCTTTTACCCGCTCCGCAATTAAATTTGCGCCAAGCATTAATTAAAAGTTGAAAACGTTTTGACCAGCGTTGTAATAAACAGATTAAAGGGGCTGAGAAATTCTCCAGTTTCGCAGATTCTAATCTGCTTTCACAGCCACAAAGGAATTAAGGACATTGCGGTCGGAGTAAAAAGTACTGATAATCCTTGAAATAAGAAACCCCACAACGGTTACTTTGAGAGGACAACGAACATGCTTGGGAATTTGCAATCAACCTGACAGTTAACTTAAGGAATTACATGAGTGACATTTCCCTTGACTCGAGCCTGGAATCCTGTCCTATTGAACTACCGATGGCATCGAGCTAATTTCCTGCAGTTCCAACTGCTCTTCCTTTGAAATGGCCGAGGGGATATTAGAAAAACTTGCATCGGCAGAGTGACAACTGGCATTTCGAAGTGCGTGGCGCATTCGTTGGAATCGCTGCTGTGTTTGGTTGCGAAATAGTGCAATATAGTGAGTCAGCTCTCAGGGGCGGCGTGACGGTGCAAACAATCGATGCGAAATGAATGCCGCTATTGGAGTGACAGAAGCGCGTGAGTTTGCCTTTTGCTGGCAGCATTCGAGATAAGGCCCGTCATTGTCAGGGCTGTTTAATGAGCCAAGATCCATGAATACTCCATGCAAGCAACTGCTTTGAACTAACTACCCAGAATATTGCGTATACGCAGCGAGAATATTACGTATACGCACCGTACCAATCTGAATGGGATAAAATGTAAATATTAACTTTCTTAAGCAAAGTTTTGGGACCCAACAATTACGGCCAGAGCCAGGGCCTTTTTGAATAATTTTAGGGACCATGACTTGGGGTTGTGAATTGTTTCGCAATTGTCTGGCAACTTTTTGCAATGTTCCTTGCCCTGGACATCGATTAAGTAAATATGCATGTCTACAACCTTCTCATCTTTTTCCCTGGAAAATGAGGTTCCAATCCCAGGAAATCTGCGTTACTTAACACATTTTTTATTGGTATGCGGAATTTATTATGCCAAAGACGCTGCCAATAAGCCAGTACGAGTAATATGCAAATAAGAATGAACACGAGCATAACTCAGATACATATCAATGGCGTGTGCCTTGTTTCCATTGATACGCCAGTTGTGAGCGTACATTTTCATTAAAATGCCAGCAAGTCAAATTGATTTCAGCGCGGGCACAATGGTAATCAATTTCCAGCCCCACGCATAAAGGCGGGGCGGTTTGCTGTAGCCCCTCGCTGCTGCTGTTCCGTTCACTTGTTTGCCTTTCCCTTCCCTCGCTCTTTTTTGTTCATGCGTTGCCATAAATGGGAAGGGAGGAGGGTGGCTGCGAATATCCATGGCAAAGCCACCAGCCACTGCTGTGATATATCAAAAAAGTTATGTTCTTTACATGCTTGATGAGAAGTTCGGGGGCTGCTTGCCAAATTTACAAGTTTTCCTCTACTGTCTATGCGCTTTGCATTTAAAGTGGCTTGCAGTTTCTGGTGGTCTAACTGGCTTCCATTAGTTGCCCCTTCAATTAGTCAGGAAAAATGGAAAAAGAGCCTACTCTCGCTATATAGGTGGGCGTTGTCTATTTTTACTTTGGTGTCAGTAATTTCAACACACAGAACAATAGGCCATTTGCCCTTCCCTGCACCTACTCCTGTTCCGGGAAAGCCTGCCCACAAATGGGTGTACAAAAAGGGAGTTACATGTGGCTTTTATTGCGCAAATGGACAATTACACTTAATAGAGGCATTTCAACCGGAAATCTGCAATGGACACATTTGAATCTGAATGTCCGTTGGCCATTATGGGCCATGAAACTTTAGTGTAATGGCCAAGAACATGTGGACAGGATGCAACCAGCTGGCTCGGATTGATGCAACTTAACAAATTAATGCACATTCCCCAGTTGCGTAAGAGGAAAATTTTTGCTTTGCCCTTCGGAGTCCCTTGAAGATTCTTTTATGGGAATTACAGCTGGAATTTTGTATCTTTTCCCAACTCACCTTCCGCGCCAGGCATACCAACGACTTAAGATGCCTCGTCTCCAGGTCTCAGACACTCGGAATTCCGCCCGGGGAAGGTCAGAGCACTTAAGTTTTAATATTGCGCACAGAGTATTTATTTAAGTTAAGGGAAAAAGCAACAATGTGCGCCATTAAATTGCCTGGGAGCCGTAGGGAAAGTTAGGGAAAGTATCCTCTTGCCGAGGAGCGAGGACAGGGCCAAGCGTCTGCGATAATAAAATTTGCTTGCGGCGGGCTCAGGCGACATAAGCGGCTCAACGCCCGAGCAGAGGGAGGACCGAACCGAATCAGTGGTTGCTGGTGGCCCCAGGCACTAGGAGGATATGATGGTGTCCACAGAAGCTGGTTCCGCTCCTGGCCAATGCATATGCTGCATAATCTCACGCCCAATTAGCCAGGCGAGCATCGAATTGAATTCGATGGCCATCAACTCGATTATTGGCCATGTCCTGACAGTTCCGTCCACTCGATTGGACGCTTGGAAAGTTTAATTAGGTCCCTTTTATTTGCTTATTGATTTTTTCCTCCCAGCGTGGACTTAAAGTTTAATTGGACTTGATTTTAATTGCGGCCGTGTTGCGGGTGTGTTTCATTTACCGCATTCCCGGCCGGACGAGTGTTTTGTTGTCAGACGCAGATATTAACTTCAGAAGTGCTGAGTGCTCTCTGGACCTGGGCGAAAGGTAATTTATTTTAACAAAAGCCAGGAATCCTAATTATCCTGGAATGTGCACCGGCTCCAAAAGAAGGGTGAAAGTTATTCTGCGAAAGTTTCATAATTTTAATAGACCATTAATTTCAAGTATTTTAAGCTTTTCTCGGCCCTAAAACTCGTGACGAAAAATTAGCGGAATGGGAAAGCAACCGCACAAATTGTTGCGCAACACACAAGGCTGCTGCTGCCGCCACTGTTAAAATGAAAAGCTCGTCCATGCAGCTCCTAGTCATAATCACAGACCCCTCCCACGCAGCAGCGTACATCCGCCCCAGCATTTAGCGTTTTTTCGCCTGTTTGTTTAGGAAATGCTGGTGACAAGAGCGCATTTTCCGGACAACAAATTCTTAAAGCCTCCGTGGCATAATTAAATACCACTCGGAGGACGTCACGAGCCACAATTTCAAAATAATATACATACTTTACAGGAAAACGGAAACACGAGTGTACTGTTCCCATTGTAATTGATAAGCTTTGTTTGCTTGGTCTGTTTTCCCAAAACAAATAACATTTTTCACCATTTAGGCGTTGTTATCGAACGAAAGTTGGGGCAGATTTATGGCCCAAAACAATTTGGGGATGCGTTACACACGCCATCTGAAGTATCCGAACTACGATTTGTGAATTATTTGCTGGGAAGCCAATACCGAAAGTTCAAACAAGGAGCAGTTGACTTGGCAAACACCTTTGGGTTGTTATTTCAAGTGCTAATAAGGCAGAAAGCCACTCTGGTACAAGTATGGAGTGAAGCAACCAAGCGATTGTCAATTTCTCTGCGAGATTTACGGGCCCCAGCTAGCACGTCCTGCGACACATCCTGTGCGCTTCCTTCCGCCGTTCGGTTCATTCTCCCTCTGCAGGCCAGTTATTAAAAGCGGAAGCATTGTCTCCTGGCCACCTCAGGCACTCAGATGTTGGGGCGGAAGGAAGGCACTTGGGCACACATGCTCCCTACTCCCGAGATAACCACGAGCTCAGAGCTCCTGGGACTGGAATCATCCTTTCGCCTGAGCAAACTGCTTCGACCTGTCAGTCCCTGTCGTTGTGTACGCTGAAAGCAAAATATTATGAGTTCGACTTAGCTTTCTGGTTGCCGGGGTACACACATGGACTCATTCCCATACTGAACCACGTTGCCGTGTAAGGACTTAATTCTGCTGCCTGTTGGGCTGTTTTTCTTGTTGAACACTTCTCTGACGTTGACTTGGAGGGTATGAGAGCCAGCGTGGGGCTCCCTAAACGTGTTGCTGGCCAGTCCCCAAGAATTAGTGGGTCCTTTATTGCTCACTCTCTGCAACGCACTTCAATATCCTAATGGACCCCCATAAGTAGGCAACAATAAAGAAACTAAGTAAGTAAGTTCATGGGCGAACGTTTCGAGTGAAAATCGGAAAATTTATGACCCCAAAAGATACGTGGGTTCGATTGGAGCAGTCTTTGAAGGGGCGAGGCAGCGAGGAAGCGCCAAGTGTCAACACATTTCAAACTCAATTTAGTGTAAATGATTGCCACAATTAAGTGGAAGACAATGAACAGAGACATTTCCCTTGGAGAAGCCGGAGAAGCGTGGGCGCCAGCTCTCTAGAAGAATGGCTTAATGCAAATACGATTCATTGATCCGGAGAATGATTGAAACATATCCCTGCCGGCTCTCCCTCCCTTTTTCAGGCCATCCAGCCGCGCTCCCTTGCCGTGAGCGCCACCGAGGATGTTGCCAATGTGTCGCCCTGCGAGATGGAGTCCATTATAAATCAACTGATGAACCCCAGTCCCGAGTACCAGCTTCACGTAAGTCACCTGCTGCTACAGCACCCGTATTTATCCCTGACGTGAAAGGATTTATGTCTTCTGCCAATGTTGGAGGGCAGCATCTGCCCGAGCTCTGAATTTAAATTGCTTTCTGCCTTTCCGCCTTTCCGCTTTTCCGCAAATCTCTTGCCCTTAGGCCTCCGCCTTGCGCAATCAGTTGAAGAACTTACTCCGGGAACGGCAGCTGGCCGTGGGCGAGGAGCAGCCGCTGGGTGAGTACTCCGACTATGTGGAGGAGGACAAGCGCTCGGTCGCCTCCTTGGCTGCTCAGGGGCTCCTAAGTGCCCCGAAGAGGAGTCTCGCCACCCTGGCCAAGAACGGACAGCTGCCCACTGCGGAGCCGGGCGAGGACTACGCAGATGCGGACTCTGGCGAGCCGAGCGAGCAGAAGCGCTACATCGGCTCCCTGGCCAGGGCGGGCGGACTGATGACCTACGGCAAACGGAATGTGGGCACCCTGGCCCGTGACTTCCAGCTCCCGATACCCAACGGAAAGCGCAACCTGGCCACCCTCGCCCGGCTGCAGAGTGCTCCCTCCACCCACCGCGAGCAGCCCAAGCGGAACGTGGCGGCCGTCGCCAGGTACAACTCCCAGCAGCATCACAACCAACGGGCCAGCGCCGAGAAGAGGAACCTGGGCGCCCTGAAGTCCTCCCCAGTGCACGGAGTCCAGCAGAAGCGCGAGGACGAGGAGATGCTCCTGCCGGCCGCCGCTCCCGACTACGCCGACCCCATGCAGAGCTACTGGTGGTACCCCAGCTACGCTGGCTACGCCGACCTGGACTGGAACGACTACCGCCGGGCAGAGAAGCGTTTCCTAGGTGAGTACTCGATGTCAGCGAGCAGGTGGGAGGAGTTCAGCCCCCCGCTCTCGCAAGACTGCAGAGACCTTGACTGGCCGAGGGCACATTTTTAATTCCCGGACACGAACTTAACTCAGCACCTGCACCCTAGCTAGCGGCCATGCGGCACCTTTTTAGCACAGCTCTGTACATACGTTTACATATGCATATATTATTCCACAAAAGACACCTCCAGGGATCCCGAGTTGTTCGGCATCGAGCATGGCAACGACGCCAATGCCGCAGTCGCTGTCGCCGAGGAGGAGGAGTTGCAGCCGGAGGAGCAGCTGCCAGCCCCGCAGAAGCGCCACATTGGCGCCGTGTACCGCTCCGGATTCCTGCCCAGCTACCGCTACCTGCGCAGCCCGACCGTAGGAGGCGGCGGTAGCTACGGCGGGGCCGGGGGGCGTTTCAGTCGCTCGGGACGTGACGCCAGGCAATTTGTATGAGTAAATGGCGATGGTTCGATGTGTGCTGCATTACTTACTTTTGTTTTCTTTATTTCCTTCCTCTCTGTTCCCCGTTCCTCCGTTTATCTGTTGTAAAAATTAATGTACTTGTATGATTGTGTTCTTGGCCTGAGTTGGCGTTCTAGTTGCCTTGCTAGTGGCCTTGGAGGCCTTCTCTGTGTGACCCTCCAGGGGTAGTGAATGTTCTCTTACCTTAGTTACCACGGAAAAGCACGGTAGACCTTTCATTTCGAATTGCTGAATGGTGTTGTGTTTGTGTTATTCCAGCTTTGAAAGTAGCTTGTGTGCCTCTTCTAACTGAATTATCCTGGCGACAATCATGGGAATTGCTCGCACACATTTCCGCCAGCATTTGAATGAATTTTTCCTTCATTTAAACTGTTCTCGGAAGTTTGATTTCCGTGCATTTTCCAAAATTGTGTCGTTTGCCCAGGGTTTTCCGGCGCCATTCTGCACGAGTCTCGATGCGTGCCGGGGATAATCGGCTAATTTCCGGCACTTTGTCTGCCACTCAGCTTGCTTGCCAAGCCGAGAGCTTTAAAATAACCCAGGATAAGTCTGCTGTGCCTCTTCAGCAGTTTTCTGGAAGATAAGTTGCACTTAAAGAGTCTGTTCCCATCCGGAAATGTTATTTTAGTTTTAAGGCAGCCGAGTAGTATGCAACACTTTGACTTGCTTGCCACTAGGTGGCTCTGCAAGAGCGATGTAGATGCAACGCGTCAAAAAATACATCCCAGAGGAAAACTTCTCTCTTGAACTGGGAAGGGCAAAACATAAATTCTTTCATCTGTATATAGCCCCAAGGTACCCCATCTGCTAGTCGAAAAAATATCTGTGGACACTTGTATATAAATTCATTTAGATTTATTTATTAAATTCCCTTTGTTTGTGGTGGTACTCCTTACAATCAGTTTGCATTGGCATGTTTGCGCTCATTGGCATGATCTGGTCCTTCTGCTTTGGAAACTTTTAGTTCTGTTCTTTTGTGTTAGTTACGCCTCTGTTCCGTAGTTTAGCTCTGGCGGGTTTTTCGCAAGAATCGACTGCATCCGGACCTACTATATAGTGTTGGCTGAGGGTCCATGTTTCCTTCTGTCTAGCCGTAGAGAACGTGTGAAGTGTCGGCTGGCGACTAGGTGAAATAACCGTGGCGCTCTCCTTCCCACAGGTCGGGTACTTCCCCCAACACGAGCGACTGCGTCAACCCACCGCAGCCGTTTGTAAGCAGTGCTTCATCCCCAACCAACCGATGATCAACTGGAGCGGAGCTGGCATACGCGGCCGTCTGTCCAAGTACTACGTGGACCCGGAGGGAGTGACCAGTAACTCGCTGCCCACTGGGACCGCGAGGAGCTCTTCGTCCGCCCGGTCGTTCCTGCGATCCGGGGCCCCCGCCTATCCGCCCTTCCACGCCTGGGGCACTCCGCCGCGTATCACAGCCCTGCACCGCCGCGAATTTCGACGCAACTTGGACAATTACGAATACTAAATATCGACAATATACTCCTTATAAAATATGCGGCGCCGACTACACGGTGCCGGGTTAAAGTAAAGTATCAGTATCCGTTACCGGAAAGTAGGACTATGCAGTACCCCTCAACTTATTAAACGTAGACCCCGCGTTATCGAAGTCACACACAACACCTGCTGCACCCCGACCGCCCATGGCCCGAGGGAGCAATCGAGGTCGCGGTCGGAGGTGCCACTCTGTATCGCTGTAACTCTCAATGTATAAATGTATTTACCAACAACTGAAGTAACTGATATCAGTGCAAAGCATCGGAACGATAAACGGATAATATCAAAGCCAGTCATATCGTCTCCATAATTTAAACAGTAGAGGAAACGTCAAGTTAGTGCCAATGCTGTACCTTGCTCGGAGAACGAGACCCCTACCTTTCCTTCGATACCAGTTTAGTTCCCTTCCCCAAAGTCTCTTATGTGTACATGACAATAAATGTGTACTAAACCTAGTCCAAAGCTAAGTATTGCCACCAACGATCACGAGTAAAGATGAGAGTGTTAACAAACTGCGTCAAAGACAATAAAACTTGGTGAGAAATAACGAAATAATATCGATTTACATATACATAATTATACTATATATATACAAATATGTATTTCCGACAATAAACAATGAATACTGACAATAAAGTATAGATCATATATATCAAGGGCATCATGTATTTCATTACAATGCATATTTGGATTGATTTTGACCCATTCAAATTACTAGAGGAAGTCCCGGAAATACGAAATGAAATTTAATAAACATATTCACTGTGTGTAATAATAAGTCTGATGTTGTCAATAATTAACCTAAACAATTATGTATTTTCAATCAAACTACGAGTATTCAAAATGCTAAAAAGATTTAATTATTTACCACAAAGTATTTACTTCGATTATATATGAAACTTATCTACGCCGCGTGCATGAGGTTCAGCTTCGAAGTCACGAAGGGAGCCAGAACTCGCGGAAGTATCCATCAATTATCAAAGTTATATGTATCTGTATACACACTATGTATATCATATGAAACTATTGCAAATATATACAAATATTACTGGTTTGTTCCTACAATACAAGTTGAGGCTTTACATGGGGGTTGACCCAGGGGTTCTCAATTTGATTTCACTCAGGGTATGACTCTTTGTTTTAATATTTTTATTTTCTTTGATTAAGAATGCATTCTTGTACCTAATTTGTTTAACAATATCGCCTTAATATTATAAATATAAATTAATGTACATCCATCGGTCTGAAGTGCTGCCAGCCTTAATGCGCCACTGAAAGCCATGTAATGCCCAGGGAGTAACCCTAAATTATAGCCGATACTTTCCTCGTTCACGTTTCAGGGGTGTAAATAGTTGCCTAACCCTCTATGCGCCTCTGCCTGCCTCTGCTGATAATTGAAATGCATAAAACTAACGCGAACCCCGAGAGGTTGCTTCTCCGCCGGCTCATGACCAGTACTTGGCCTGGCCCTGCGCCGGCAAGGGGTGGTTGTGGTTGTAGGCAGCCGCCGCCGCCGCGTTCCCGTGAGCCGCTGCAGCGGCATAGTCGGTGAGCTGGTGCTGGGCCACGTGGGCATTGTAGTTCGCCGCGGCCACCGCCGTCTGGTTGAGATGGTAGGCGGCCTGCGACCAGTTCGAGGGCGACTGGGACTCCAGCTTGGAGTAGTCGCTCAGGTGCAACGAGGGCGAGATCTTGGACACACTGTCGGCGGTCAGCTTGGAGAAGTCATCTATGGACAGCTTGGAGTAGTCTGCAAAGGGATGGGGGTATAGGTTATAAAGTTCATCATTTAAGTGACAGGACTTCTAGGACTCCTTCTAGGACTCCTTCACCTAATGTAGGTCACCCACCTTGATGATAGTAGTTCTGACTGCCAAAGTGTCCGGGCTGAGCAAAGCCGCCGGGGAATCCGTGCTGGGCCGCACTCTGGACCAGGTCGTAGCCTCCCATCTGCGTGTGGTGGTGCGCCGCCGCAGCGGCCGCTGCTGCACTGTGGTGGGAGCTGGGGGCGTGGGCGGTGTGATGAACTGCCTCGTTCATGCCGGCTCCGTTGGCGGTGGTTCCTGGCGCCGGGCTGTAGCCCGCCATGGATCCTACCCCGAGGGGGCCAAAGCCCAGGGGAGCAGTGGCCCCACTTGGTCCCACGCCCACGCCTACGCTGGAGCTACCGCCACTGTTCATGGGCGAGAGGCCGGAGCTTGAGCCACCCGAGTGCTTGCGAAGACGGGCCCGGCGATTTGAGAACCAGACCTGGATACGGGCCTCGGTCAGGCCCGTGGTCTGGGCCAGCTCCTCCCGGGTGTAGACATCCGGGTACTGGGTGCGGGCAAAGGCCCGCTCCAGAGCCTCCAGCTGCTCGGCGGTGAAGGTGGTGCGGGAGCGGCGCTGCTTGCGCTTCAGCGGAATCCCGGGCTCCGACTCCGTGTCACTGATGTCCGAGTCGCGGCCTGCAAGGATGGGAAAGCGATTGGGGTTAAAATGAAGGGGAACTATAAAATTAGTAACGCCTTGTAAGAGGCCATAAAATTCTCCACACCCCTTGAAATTGAATCATATTCGGCGGCTTGATCTCCGGATTCAATGAATAGGGGCCACCGACGTGGATCGCCGGCGATCGTGTGACCCCCGATCATGGTTCCAGCTTCTTCTCCATGAGAACGGGAATAGGGAGTCGACGTTCAATGCGCGCCATTGCATATTAATTGAAACGTCAGGGAGCGCAGCAAATCTGTCAAAGCCACCGACGATCCCACAGAAGGCACTCTGCTCCAGAGATAGGGAGAGGGGCGTTGCCGCAGGCAGCTCGTAAAAGTCACAGCATTGACAAGTGACACAATATATCACGTTACACAAGAAGATGATCGGCAAGTTGTCAGCGGCCCTGGAGGAGTGCGCCAATTAACTTCGGCATCTGTTTACGAAAGGCCGGCCGGGAAAAGCCGCCGTCATTGGCAATCGGGCTTGAAGCGCGGAGTGTGGCGGCGGCGGTGGCGGAGGAGCCACACCAAGAGGAACAACCATGCCAAATTATTTGGAGAGCTCATTACACAATAAGCCGCAGTTCGGGGCGGAGCGGAGGAGTCACAACCCCTAACGGCTCGGGATCAAAGCGGAGCAGCGGTCGCCCTTGCGGGAATTATTCAACAAGATCACAAGCTCGTTTTTCAAAGGACTTCGTTAAGGATTAGGACCGAGCGCGTCCTGATCCCGCTGTGACCACTATTTGTGTGTCTGCTGGCGAAGCGGAAATACCTCGGCACTCGGTTCAATTTATCGCGGCTCCGTGGATCCGTGTGTGGCTGAGGCTCTCCTACCTGCGAACCGATATTGCGGTCAGTTTGTTTGCCTGCTGATCTTTTCCGGTCTTCCAGGCGATATTATTAATTGAAATTAGGAATTATATGATTTCCGGCTACCTGTTCCGCTCGATTAATGGGAGTTTTATCAGCCGAAATTGGTGCTGGTCTAATCCTTCAGCTATCATCAATATCAAAACCCCTCTTTCAAATTCACTATTCGTTGGGGACAAACCCCGAATCCGTAAGCAATCTTTTGGCACGCTTATGAGCTTCGGAGACGACCTACAGGCCACACCCAAAATCCCCTTAAGCGAAACCCGCACGGAACGGAGCTCGGAACGCCCACTGGTTAGTTCGGCCTGTGGTCCAATAAAGAAGTCGAAAAGTTCACATGCGTATTAAATGGCATCGAAGTGGATGGATATGAATGATAAAATACAGAAGTCGGACTATTAATCTTTCAACACACGAAACAATAAAACTTAATTATTCGAAATAAGGGGGTCGGCTCGGATCGGGTTCCTGGAGCTGCGAAGACCCAGCGGAGCCGGCCCGAGAGCCGAGCTTGGTCGGGAAGACAAAGCGACGAAGCGGGCCAGGGAACGGCAGCAGAAAAGGTGGACGGCAGAAAAATCAATTAGTTTTTAAATGTTAAACATTTTATTAATTTGTTGCTACTGCCCAGCCATGCCAGGGGAGCGGGAGCCGGCGAACGAAAACAATCCAGCGGAGCCCCGGACAAAAGCCTTTTTATTTTGGCACCGACTCCGGCCGGCAGGGCACCACTTTGGCTACCGTGGAGCTGCGCTGCGTCTTTGAATTTCTGGGCTTTCTTTCGGTGACCGGTGACCGGTGACCTGGCATCAGTGGAAAACCGTTCGAGGCCCTAAGCTTTGATAAATTACTGTGGTTTCGTAATCTGGGCAGGTATTCCATCATCTCCGACGACGCCCAAGTTGTGTTCCCGAACAGCAGGTAGGCGCTGCCTTGTGTGGCCCCGGCCCCAAAGGTGGCAAAGTGCAAAAGGCAAGCGGTCATTTTCCATGCCGTTCACAGTGTGTGCTTGTTTTCGGAGTCCACTCACTTTTGATGGACAATTGCTGCACAGAAATCAATCGGTACCCAGCCCATTATCTTGCCCGGGTCGATATGGGCTGGGAACCCCGGCTCTGTCATCAATCAACAGTCCTGACACCGAACCTACTTAAATTGGTGCATCTAATGCAAGGCGACCTGCAATTGAAAGCCCATTCCCGGGCGGAGCGGGGATAAAGGGAGGAGCCCTGCGCCGCGGGAGAACGCGGGTCCGACCGCCTGTCAGATGTCAGTTTGGGGAACGCGCTCCCTGTCTCCGAGCCGCAGATTCGGGATTTGACATGTCTCGGGCCCGACTGACATGGACCTGACCGAAGGGGTAACCCCAGTGCCAGTGCCAGGCCCTGGCCCAAGCCCCAGCTAAAACCCACACCCAAGCCCAGCTCAGCGCGGCTCATTTCAGTTCGGCGCGACTCCGCCGTATGTTATTTCTTAAGTCTTAAGATCCATGTCAGCATAAGGATTACAGGAGCTTTAAAAGTAATGCCGCTCACATGGGTTAGGTTCAAGCGCGGAGGAATGGCATGGAATGGCATGGCTGCCAGCGTCTTAGCAATTCGGCCAAAATATATAATTTTTTAAGAATACAATTTGGGAAAAGGTATAAAAATAAAAGAACCTATAATTAACAAAAAATTAGTGCTTAAAACAGTGAGAGTTTGGGTTGAATTGAGCCCCAGCAGAAGAGTTTAAAATAAACTGTCTCGTACTCGCCTTGGCTTGATAAATAAATTTTTTTGAGTACTTAAACAGCTTCCTCTCTCACTATCTCCTTTCACTATCCTTCGAACCGAGGTTTGGGGCAAATTAAAATTAAATGAACGCCAATTTTTTGTCTCTTCGGTAAACCTTTTCTTGGTATTATATGGCAAGCTTCATTATCCTTCTATTTTCAATAGCTAGCTCCTTTTTCACCAAAGTACCTAACAATACAAATACAGCCGCTAAGAAAACTGTTAAGGTTTTATTTTCACTCACTCTACCCCCCAAAGAAGGAATATTTTTGGGGCCATCATTACAATTCCGAGTCTGGCTCTCACATGTTTTAATATTCCAGTTTTGGGAGCGAATACCTTATGGGAAATCGTTTAATATCACCGAATATTCAGAAACGCCCTCGCAATGAAAAAGCCGGGGCCAAGGGAAATATACAAATGAGAAGACCACTAAATACCATGTTTAAATTCAAATCATATTTCCCGCTGAGGCCCATTTAAACTAATTTACAAAAGTCGCCAGGGCTTCCATTTTGGGGCGGTACGAGATCGGAAAAGAGATCGAAATTAGTTATAATCATAATCCGGCGGCAGAAGAAACGTAATCATCGGCATTGAGGAGGAATCGGAGGAGTCCGACGTCGGGCCAGAATGAAATGAAACTAATTTAAATAACAATGCATACAAACACTTGATCAAAACAAATCCCAGATGAACAAAATGAAAGAGAGGGCAGGAACGAGAGAAAGAACCCAGAGAACCCAGAGGGAGTGGGACGGAGCGTCGGTTAAAGTGTGATAATACGTTAATAAAATATTTTGTAACTCATCAACACGACCGGCTCAGACTCCGACTCCGACTCAGACCCAGACCCAGGAGGGGGCGCTGCAGCAGTGCATCGGAGGCGGTGGAACGCATACATGAGAGTCGGGCCGAGCCACAATGAGATCAAACGGAACGCTCCAGGACACCCTGGTGGGCATTAAAGACGCCGCGCCGGATCGGTGCATTTGAAGTCGAGGCGATGCTTTTGTTACGTTGACACTTTTTTCGGGCATGAACGATTTTAATGGGTTTTCGAGTCGAACAAATGAGCCAGCCACTGGCTCATCGGGCCATATGTGTGAGATAGGGTCAGCTCCGGTGCGGGATCTGGCTTCGAGCCCCGAAGTCGGTGCTGATGCTGGCGGGGTTAGAGACCACCACGCACACGCAAGGATAGCGGGCTATATTTTTGCGCAATCACCGTCGAGCTCTGCTGCTCCTTTGCCTGGGGCAGTCATTTGTCATGTGACACTGCAGGAATGCTTCTCTCGTCCTCTCTAGCTATCTCTCTTTGACATCCCATTGCGAATCATTAGAGGTGTGAACTCCCAAAACAGGATCACTTGCCTTCGTCCTTCGGTGATTTGTTTTTTTTTGCTGGGTGCACTCCAAAAATTAAATGTAAAAGGAGTTTTTCTACTTGTAAAAAATGTATGCTAATTTTTCTATAATCTTCCAACTATTCAGGAATAGAAATGGAAAAAAATATTGGCTATTTTGAACAGTCTGCCGAAATTAAATCTGTAATAACTAAGCCAAAAAATCATTAATTTCAATTCGGAAAACTTTCCTCAGCTAGTTTTGATTAGGTTAACAAATCAGCGTATTGAATTTAAAGTTTACAAAATTAAATTTATTTTT
>JAEIIM010029314.1:0-12853 GCA_018874515.1 Drosophila greeni | reverse complement strand
ATAAAAACATTAAAGGGTTTTTATTTTATATAAACAATTATTCAGCGTTTCATCACTAGTAACGATATTCTCCCTGTGGACGAACCGTTTTTAGCAGCCCTGGCGCTTTTGCGGGCAAAATAATGCCAAACGAGTGAGGCCCTGGCACATTAATGCCATCCCTGTTCGGCGCAAAGAAGTTAACACACAAAAAACTCGCGTAAACCTCAAATAAAACAATTAAAAATGTCCAAAATCAGGCATTAGCTAGTGCCAGCAGCACTCCAAACCGAATGCATCGCAATAACATCCCAAAAGTGTAAGTTTATAGACTGGACAGCGATTTTGTGCGTTTTCTTTTGTGTCCGCGTTTCGTTGTCTGCGCAAACTTCGCTTCATTGACTTTTCGAGCGAGCGCTGCGCTTCGCACTAAAATATAACCCATAATTAAGCTGAATCGGATATGTTTGTGCATTGTTTATTGTCCAGCGGGAATTGCATTTTCTTGTTTAGCAATAGCAAAAGCATTTTACCGAAATTCTGCCCACGGCGGAAGTCGTTAATCACATTTCCTTGCCGCCGCCGCTGCTGGTGCCGCCAGAGCAGCGCCCTTCCACTCTGCGCAGCAGCTGCGTGCAAAAAAAGGCGAGAAGAGAGAAGAAGGCAAACAAAAACAGACAACGAGGAGCAACAGCACAAGCGAATCGAACAGGAATTCATGCCCATATGGCAGCGCCCCGTGACTAAGGATATGATTGACAGCTAACGTTCAACGGGAAATAGGAATCTCTAACATGTGAAGCGGAATTTATACATATTGTATTCTTATTTGTTTAATCCTGTGAATTGTTCAAGAAGTTTTTATAGGAAATTTTGCAAGAGGCTATACTTTATTTTTAAAATGCGGAGTTTTCAACCAATTTTAAATAGCTATCTAGTAATTTTGTTGTTTTAAAATATAGCTTACAAAATTATAAAATGTAGTGCTTATCAAAAATGAGTCTTTAATTAATTCTTTATTTAATAATTATATACTTTCAGCGATGCTTCCTACACTGAAAAGGGAAGTCGACACTGCAATAAACAGCAATAGACTTTTTTGAAGTATCCTAGGAACACCTTGTGACGTCTCATAAATGTTTTTATTATAATTAAACAAACCATCATCCTGCGTGTCATTGGAGCATCATCCATTCGCTCAGAATGAATCCGGCCGAAATGCGCATGATGTGGATGAGCAGCCAGTATAACTCGGAGCGCATTACCTTGGAGGATGCGGCCACTCTACTGGGTCATCCCACTGTCGGACTCTCTGTTATGGAGGACATCTCTGCACATCAGCCCACTTTGGTGAGTTGTGAGCCAACCAACTTGGTCCGATACTACGAGCCAATCTCTCAATTCGAAGACTAGTAAATATAATTAGGAGATCTCATTATATTTGACAGTCCTCGGAGTCGCAAGCAAACCCAAATTCCTAGGCTTTAATATGTACTCTCTGTTGGGGATTGGCCCACCACAAATATCTCATTTTGTCTGTCTCAGTTGAACAAAATTGGAATTCGTTTACTTATTTCTTCTACTTTCTTTTCTATGATTTATTTATTGGTTACAATTTAAAAAAACTCAACACAAAAAACACACAAAACCAATGAATGAATGAACCTCCAACCAACCAAACCACCGACCATCTTCCAATCTCCGCCTCTCCGTCTTCGCTCTATGAAAAGGAAATGAATCCGATGATGAGCCTGATGGGGGGTGATTTCACCGGGCAGGCGGCGGCGGCTGCTGCGGCGCTGGGCGTGCAGCCGGGCACCCTGATAGCCACCAACTCTAACAACCTATACGGATTTGCCCACATGGGCAGCCTGCAGCAGCAGTTGCTACAGCAGTCGGCAGCGGCAGCCGTCTTTCAAAACTATGCCGAGGTAATGGACAGCGACGTAGACACCACCGGAATGGTGGGCATGGCCACAGACGCAGCATCTTTGATGGGCGTCGATGTAGGCGTTGGCCAAGGCGTTGTGGACGACGATGACCAGGGCTATGGCCAATTGGACGATGGCTACGACGATGGCGGCTCTGGGCTGGAGCCTAAGCAGGAGATCATCAACATCGATGACTTTGTGATGATGAACGAGGATAACAATTCGTACGATGGCACCGACTTCATGACCTCCTCGGACAAGGACATCTCGCAGTCCTCCTCCTCCTGCATGACCCAGCTGCCCGGCTTAGGCGTCACCGGAGTTGAGCACGACCTTCTGGTACCGCTGGCCGACGGCCTGCTGCATCATAAGCTGCTAGGCACCACCCTGGCTCCGGCGATGACAACGCTCAATGGCAATGCCTTTGGCAACATTATGGTTAGCACGGAAGCGCCCAAGCAAATGCATCGCAACACTTACGGCCTGGCCAAGGTTGGCGGTGATGGCAGCAGTGCGAGCAACGCAGCCAATGTTGCCAGCTGCAGCTCAGCTTCCACATCCTCAGCCTCTGCCGCGCTCCGCGCCCAGCGCAAGACACGTAAGATCGAGCCGGTAAACAGGCCGGGACTGGTGCTGAAGACACCCATCGCCTACAAGGGCAACATAGATCCATCGGTGATCCCCATACAGAAAGATGGCATGGGTAAGGCTGCTCCACACACGCAATAGGGCGGGTCGATATAGGTCCATGAGGTCTTAAGGGGCGGAATGACTGAAAATATATTATTTAAAATTTTGATATATTAAAGTTTACGATATTTTCCATATCATATTGATCTCAATATATCATATTCCGTTTTTAAAGATCCATTAAGCCAATAACTAACTAAAATCTTTAGAAAATACATATTCTTGGCTTGTTGTGTTCACTCTAAGATTCTATACCAATCGACTCGCCCTATACCACAATTATTTCAAGCTTCCTTAGTTACATTTGCTAATAATAGCTTAAGTTTACCTTTTGTTAATTTTTTTTCGTAAATTTGAGTGAACAGAATTTGGGTTTGTATGACAGGTTTGCAGTAGATTTGTCCATAAAAACTAATTAATTATTCCTTAAAAATATGTTACTTACAATTACCCTTTTCTTGGTCTCCCTCGACAGCTGTCTGTAAACGCTGCGGAGCAATTGGAGTAAAGCATACATTCTACACGAAATCGCGACGTTTTTGCAGCATGGCCTGTGCCCGAGGCGAGCTATATTCCTTGGTTCTGAATAGCAAGATGGAGGGCGGTTCTATTAGTTCCCCGGTTCCCGGAGCAGCGAGTTCAGATGCCGCCGAAGAGGTCTTAGCTGACGACCAGCAGCAGCAGGTTCAGTCTGACATTGAGCTGGATTTGCAGGCGGCGCACATCAAGAATGCCAATTATAGATTCCGTATTACGGACCAATCGAAGATAACCCAGTTAAATAGCTTTGGTGAGCCCATGTCCCTAGGCGGCGATGCGGCTGCCAATAATGTACAAATGGCGGCGGACGAAACGATTGCTGCCCTAAATGGCGGAGCAGTCGGCGATGCAGCGGCTCCAGGCGGAGCGGAGGAGGGAGGAGCGGCCACACCGAATGCCTATCATCTAAATGCAGCGCCCACGCCCAAAGCACTGCGACTCTTCAAAGACGTCTATCCGCAGGATGATCTGCCGCAGATACCCAAGTACGAGCGTCTGCCGACACCCTGTCCACAAATGGAGAAGATAATCAGCATCCGGCGCCGAATGTACGATCCCACGCACTCCTACGATTGGTTGCCTCGCCTCAGCAAGGAGAATTTTAATGCAGCGCCAGTGACCTGCTTTCCACACGCACCTGGATGCGAAGTGTGGGATAATCTGGGCGTGGGCATGAAGGTGGAGGTGGAGAACACAGATTGCGATAACATCGAGGTGATTCAACCCGGCCAGACGCCCACCTCGTTCTGGGTAGCCACCATTCTTGAGATAAAGGGCTACAAGGCTCTGATGAGCTACGAGGGCTTCGATACCGACTCTCACGACTTCTGGGTGAACCTCTGCAACGCCGAGGTCCATTCTGTGGGCTGGTGCGCAACCCGGGGCAAGCCACTCATCCCGCCCCGCACCATCGAGCACAAGTACAAGGATTGGAAGGACTTCCTGGTCGGCCGCCTATCCGGTGCCCGCACGCTTCCCTCCAACTTCTACAACAAGATCAACGACAGCCTGCAGTCTCGCTTCCGCCTGGGCCTGAATCTCGAGTGCGTGGACAAGGACCGCATCTCACAAGTGCGGTTGGCCACCGTCACCAAGATCGTCGGCAAACGCCTGTTCCTACGCTACTTTGACTCTGACGACGGCTTCTGGTGTCACGAGGACTCGCCCATCATTCACCCCGTGGGTTGGGCCACCACAGTGGGTCATAATCTGGCGGCCCCACAGGATTACCTGGAGCGGATGTTAGGTGAGTAAGCTTCAGGACATAGCCTGAAGATTTATATCAAAAGGATTTCAGCTAATAACATACCCATTCTCCCTTCTAGCTGGTCGCGAGGCCATGATCGAGGTCCATGAGGATGACGCCACCATCGAGCTGTTCAAGATGAACTTCACCTTCGACGAGTACTTCCTCGATGGCAAGACAAACGGCTTCGTGGAGGGCATGAAGATTGAGGCCGTGGATCCCCTCAATCTCTCATCCATCTGCCCAGCTAGCGTAATGGCGGTGCTGAAGTTTGGCTACATGATGATACGCATTGATTCCTATCAACCGGATGCCTCTGGGTCGGATTGGTGAGCTGTTAAAGCTAGTGAGTGATGTCCAAATGAAGCAACCTCTTATTTCAATTTCTCCAGGTTCTGCTACCACGAAAAGAGTCCATGCATCTTTCCTGCCGGCTTCTGCACAGCCAACAACATTTCGGTAACCCCACCGAATGGTTACGACTCGCGAACGTTCACATGGGAGGGCTACCTGCGCGACACGGGAGCTGTGGCAGCCGGTCAGCATCTCTTCCATAGGGTCGTGCCCGACCATGGCTTTGAGGCGGGTATGAGTCTAGAGTGTGCGGACTTGATGGATCCCCGACTCGTCTGCGTAGCAACGGTGGCTCGGGTTGTGGGTCGCCTGCTCAAGGTACACTTTGACGGATGGACGGACGAGTACGATCAGTGGCTGGATTGTGAGTCTGCTGACATATATCCTGTAGGCTGGTGTGTATTGGTGGGCCACAAGTTGGAGGGACCGCCGCGAGTGGCCCAACAGCAACCGCCAAAACCGGCGCCCAAGGCCAAGGTACAGCGGAAGCGAAAGACTAAGAAAGCAACGCCCGGCGGTAAAGCTCCAAATGACAACAGCACGCCAACCGGTGAGTTATAAACCCTTACAAGAGAGACTCTCTTCAACTCAGTTCTCCATTGCAGTTAAACCGCGCACAATCGCGCTGAAGACCACGCCGCACTTGCCTAAGCTGAGCATCAAGCTGGAGCTGAAGCCAGAGCATCACAACGCTGCCTTCTACGAGAACAATCAGCCCGAGGAGGAGGGCGAGGACGACGATGTCGATGCTGAGGCCGATGCTGACGCGGATGGCGACGGCGACGGTAGCACTAGCCATATGTCTGAGCACTCCACCACCCAGTCTTCGAGTGATCAGATAATCGGAACATCGGGCAGCGGAAGCGGCACCTCCTCTTCGATGGTAACAGCCGCCGCCACGGGCAACAACAACAAAATGGTAAAGAAATCTTCCACTACTAAATCACCGGCGCCACCAACTGTGGGCCGCAAAGCCACTAGCTACATTGCGGTGAGTACTTAGCGGAATAATAGTGCGTAGAGTCATCATCCAGTTAGCCCGCCTGATCGCCTGCCAACTAGCCCGCCTGAAGTCCAGCTCATGCAAATGACACGGAAGTCATCGGCACAGCAGTTTTTAATAGATCTGAAAGTTGTACACTCATATCAAGGATTCAAAAATCGAGAGCTTAACGTTGATAGCTGCCATATGATTATTATAAATGCAATATTTTTCGATGTATACAACTACAACCTACCAATTTATAGCAGTTTATTTATTTATTTTTTATTTAATTTTTTTTATTTAGGGAACTAGACAGTTTATAAACTAAAGTTGCTATACTTTGTTCAGAAACTCTAAACCACTGTGCCGTGGCTCCGTCACACAATTGCATAAATGTATATAACCGAAGTCATACATCGCCAACAACGCCAACTTGTATATAATATTATTTTTACGCACTGTTATTTTTGGTACTTGCAACAAACGCCGCCCATCCCCATCCCACATTCCACATCCGAAATCATCCAGCCCTAACCCCGCTAAACACACTCAGAACTTTTTAAAAACTAATTGGAATTATATTTTTCCCCTATGTAGAACTCTTCTGCGTCGAATAATAAGTACATTCCGCGTCTGGCTGACATCGATTCAAGTGAGGCGCACCTGGAGCTGATGCCGGACTCGTGGAACGTTTACGATGTGTCGCAGTTCCTGCGCGTCAATGATT
The DNA here is from genome assembly GCA_018874515.1 of Drosophila greeni. Lineage (NCBI taxonomy): Eukaryota > Metazoa > Arthropoda > Insecta > Diptera > Drosophilidae > Drosophila > Drosophila greeni. The sequence goes on along the minus strand of JAEIIM010029314.1, from coordinate 6,401 downwards.
GCACCGCCCACTGCGACACGTTCAGTCGGAACAAGATCGATGGAAAGCGACTGCTGCAGCTAACCAAGGACGACATAATGCCGTTGCTGGGCATGAAGGTGGGCCCGGCTCTGAAAATCTCCGACCTCATCGCCCAACTAAAGTGCAAGGTTAACCCCGGCAGGGCCAGGTCGCACAAGACCAACAAGTCGCCGTTCTTATAGTGCGAGGACTTCTTGAAATGTTTTAAAACCGAAGCAAAACGAAAGTTATCACCGACAGAAATACACACAGCATACACACACTTTTATAATGCGTGTAGACTAGTGCATAGCCATAAGAGATATATGCATATATATAAGATATATATATATGAAGATACTGAAGTATTTTGTTAGCACCGGAAATCGAAACACAATCGTTGCCTAGTATGGACTTAAGTATCCATAATACAATTGTATAACTAACTCAAGTCTCACAGCGCGTTATTTTACAAATATACATATATATATATATACTATATATATTACCGATTATATCGTATACCGTACGTAGTCCGTAGCCGTATGATCATGTTACATCAGTCAGAGCTCTATATATCAAGATTTTTTTAAACGCGTATTTTTATAAGATAAAATGCATTCAACCATACATACATGGATCTGGATGTATATATATGATGATATATGATTGTAAAGCCCAAGTTTGTTAATTGTAAATAAGTTCCGTCGCTGAACATCAACCCGCGAATATCATATTTTATACAGAACCAGAACCAGAAGCGCCATCAATCCAGGAATCCAGGCAGCATAAATCGTATACATACACCGTTCAGTCTTAAGTCACAAGCGATCGCAAGTCGCTCTTAGTAGATAAGATCAAACAGTTTCACCAGCAGACAGCGTGGCGCTCTCTCCCTTGATTATTATGTTTTTCTCTTCGGAATCCCATGCCTCTGCGGAGAGATTATTATTGGTATAAGGCATACTTTTGAAGATGGCAACACCTAAATAATAAAATTATGTAACTAGACTACCCTAAGGTACCAAGCTAATGTCAAATACTTAATAAACCCGAATTCAAAATTGCAAAGTATTGAAGAAATACAAGCGATGGCGCACCTTTTTATTGCTTTTCGGCTTGGAAAAAAATTCTATTACATCCAAAATCAACCTGTTGATGGGAATTCCAAAAACTTCTGTCACCAAATGGGTGGTCACCTGGCGTTTATTGAAATACAAAAAAACAAGGACATTTTATTGATTTATCAATCTTTTCAAAATTGTTAAGCTACAAAAAAGTTAACTATAAATGATAAAATAAACATGGGTCGTATTTCACAGCAAGCCTGCAACGTGCGATCCCCGAACACTCAATCGGCATTTCAGCGACTTTAAATTTTTGAGCCCGTACCCGAGATGAGGAAAAACACTTATTAAATACATTCTTTTTTAGATTTGTTTATATTGTGGATATTAATACACTTTGATGACATATAGACTAAATTCTTACTGCTAAGTTTACACTGTGTTGTTTGGTGGCTAAATATTTATGCTAATTTTTGATTAAACACTTTTAACACGCACACCAAATGAAGAACGGGTGTATTCGCTTCTATATAACCACATTTATATGTATGTATATATAATCTGATCAAATCTGATGTGGGTGTGTCAGTGTACAAATGTTGAAGAAATAGTTGCCATAACCGATAGAAAGTAGGGGGATAAGGGTCCAAAAAGAGTAGAAAAAGGATAATGTACAGTACAAATTAAAGGATAGTGCTTATATACAGAGTGTGTGTGTGTGTTTGTAGTTTGTGTCTAGTTTTAAACTAAGTCTAGATGTTTTTTCCTTTCTTCTGGTTGTTGCATCGTTTATAGTATTGAATATTTTAATCTTAGTTCTAGATTTAAAGTTGAGGCGCTGCTTTTCTTTGAATACAAAGAAAAACCCCCTAGGTTCCCCCTGGGGGCATTTTCCACCTTTCGCTCATCTCTTTTATCCGTTTTATCTAAAAAGGCCTCAATAACAACTTAATATAATAAAATACTAACATTTACAGCGTTTCGTTTTGCAGAAGGGTATAATAAATAAACTAAAAGCTTTTCGCAAACAAAATATCATAAATTGGGAGGAAGGAGTTGGTTGGTTTAGGTTTTAACTTTAAAGAAACGAGGATTGGGTGTCTCTAAAGCCTCGCGTGTTGAGTAATCTAGTGGTCTTAGTTCCCTATTTGCGCCTCTGATCAAATTTGGCAGGCAGGAAGCAAAATATTGAAAATATTGGTCTTTCCGATTTAACCAAATTAGAGTTGGGAGTGCAAATGGGGGAAGAAGGCGAACTGCTTCGTATTCGGAGCTTCTTTCGACATTGTTTCTTCTGATGCGAGTTGTGTGTGTCGGTGTGCCTTGTGTTTACTAGTTGGTTTATATTGGCTTTAAAATAAATACTAAACTAGTAGCAGGGACAGTTTACACTGCTGCTGAAGCTACTGTTAATTGCCCCGGCGGACTCTCCTGAGTCTGCTGTTGCTCATTCTCCTCTTCGCTGGGTCGTCGCTTTTTGAGGGGCGGAGTTTCTGTCTCAATTGCGGGTGATGGTGCGGCCGCAGGCTGTTCAAGCAGGAAGCCGGGTCGCTTCTTGCCAGGACTTAGATTAGGGGCCGGTGGTTCGTCAGCGCCACTAACTATCTCTGTGACAATGTGAGCCTCCAAAGAGGGTGGGAGCAGGGGCGACAATGGAACGGCATTAAGATCGCAGGCTTCCTCCTCATCGTCATCCTCATAGTTGGGTCCCAGACTTCCAAAGATATCCGCATGTCTGTTTTGATCTATATCCTCCTCCTCGTCGTCATCATCGCTGTAATCGTTGTCCCAAAAGACCTGAGCTCCAGGGAACACATACGAATAGTTGTTGGTGTGGGAGTAGAAGGTTCCTGGCTTCAGACGCTCGGCTGCCGTTTGACGCTTTTCCCGCTGGGATGGCGTCGGCGTTAAGCTGGGCGCCACTGTCTTAGTCTCCTGGACAAGATTACTGGGTCGCACATAGCTGCTGGGAGTGGCTTCGTTGTCGCACTGCTCGATGCCGCTGTCCTTGGAGGAATCGATGGACAGGTGACGATAGCTTTCCACTGTAACACTGGTGCTAGTTGGAGTTCCCGCAGCTGCCAGCCGATCACAGCTAAGGGCGGCCGTGGTCTCGTTCAGTTCCACCAGGATGTCTGTCTTGATGCGTTCAATAGCTGCTGCATCTGCGGCAGTGGAACGCTGCTTTACGCTCGTATATGTGGAGGATTCAAATCCGCTATCTGAGCAGGTTCCAGCTGATCCCAGAATGTAATCCGTCGAGCCATTGGACTTGAGCGATTGTGTGTCCGTGTCCAGTTGCGATTGCGGCTCGCTCTCCTCCGCACTGCAATGCCTGTGATGGTGGTGCAGATGATGATGATGGTGGTGATGGTGATGACGATGATGCTCTGGTGGCATCAACTCTTTGCTCTCGATGAGCACAGACTCATCGCAGCACAGCTGCCGCCAGGTGTCGTCGTTGCCCGAGAGTCGGTGACAAATCTGATTGATGATGACATCGGAGTCGCCCAGCAGCTCCACGTCGAACTTCAAGTGATGCAGCTGCTCGCGATTGATCAGAATCTGCGGCACCGTTGCCGGGATGCTGCTGGGAATGTGGGCCACAGGTCGTACCTTTAGCGAGGATCCGATGACGATCAGCAGATCGCAAATGTCTTTGTCGGTGCCCATTACTGTGTGATATTCGTCCGGCAGACCTGTTAACAAGTATGACAAGAGAGTTTTTCCGAATTAATAATTGTAAAAAAGCATAGCTCACTGCTCAGTTTCAAGCAACAAGTGGCATTTAGATATTTTAAAAATTCAAAAGCATAGCTCATCGAACAAAAAGTTTGACAAATCACACACTGTAGCAGATCTCATCCGTAACCAATAGGTTCTCTTCGAGCAAGGTAAGTATATAAAAAGATCGTTAATATAAAAAATAATCGTACCTTCTCCGAAGAAAACAATGTCCGGCTTCATAATGCCGTTCTCCACCAGCTGGCGCAGTTCCTCTTCAGTGACGGCTACCGAGGCGTCAACGCTTTGTTCCTTATTTGGCTGGCATTGTGGACAGACTGGGATGCGCTGGGCAAAGATGTCAGCACGCAGGGCGTCAGCGTTGCATTTAAATCGACACTTCGTGCACGAGGCGGTGGAAAAAGAACCGTGACATTCGATCACTCGCTGGATACCCGCCACTCGCTCCAGTGTGTCGATGTTCTGCGTGTAGTTACGCAACAGCTTGCCCTTCGTCTCCAGCATCTTGATGAATCGATGGCAGGGCGATGGCTGGAACTCGCCTGGATAAATCTCTCGGGCGAATTTGTAGAAGGGCCGCGGATCACGTTTAAAGTAGTTGATGTCAAACATGGCCTGCGGATCGGGAAGATCTGGGAAGTCATGCGCGAGCCGCGCATATATGCCGTTGGTAGATCGGAAGTCGGGAATGCCACAGGAAACGGACACCCCGGCCCCGGTTAGCACAATGATCTTCTGCGACTTCTTAACCAAGTCGATGACATCGTCGAAAGTATTCACATTGGAAAGCTTGTTGCGCCTCTTTGGCTCGTTCAACAGGTGGGCCAGGTAGTCCCACAGCACGGAGTCATCGGTGTCGGCGGCCAGACCTGTGGCGAAGTGCGGCATGATGCTGGCAATCACCTGCCGGGGAACACGACCCGTGTAAAACTCACGTTGCAGCCAGCGCAGCTTCCAATCGGGACCGACAGTCGAGGAGCAGTTGGAGCTGGAGTCCTCGTCCTCGTTGCTGGTTCCCTCGCCTTCGCCGTCCTCATCATCATCATCATCTTCGTCGTCCTCGTCATCGTCATCCTCCTCCTCTTCCTCCTCGTCCTCACCCTCCGAGTTTGTAGAGGCTCCCAATTTGATTGTATTTTTGATGTCTTGCTCCAAATTGGCGCCAATTTCTTGTTCTTCCCTGGCAGCCAATGTTTTTGTTTTGATTTCACCATTTGCTTTGCCAGCCAGTTCGCTTGTTGCTATTGTTGATGTTGCTGTAGCTATTGCCGTCTCCGACTCTGTCGCGGCCGACGCCGCTGCCTCGGATGATGTTGTGGCGAGAATTTCGGCGCCAAAATCAAATTTGGTTGGTGCAAAAAACTCTGGAGCATTCTGGCACTGCACTTCGGCCATATCGCCCAGATCCTTGGCCTTAATATGGCTCAGGCAAATTTCCTCGTAGTTTTCCATCATTTTTCCCACACACACTTACAAATTGTCACAGGGAGAGAGAAAACTCTCGAGTTGCGCTGTTGCTGCTGCCTGCTGCTTCTTCTTGCCACTCCACCAACAGTGCGCGAGTGTTTCCTCGGTCTCTCCGCTTTGCGCTCTCGCGCCGTCCGTTTTCTCCGCTCTTTCGTTGGTACACACAAAATTTTTACGTCGTCAGCTTCGCACCCATTTGGCTTGGTGGAAAAAATTCTCCAGCGGTCGCTTGGGGGCAAAATTCGCACGCGACCCGAGCTATTTTCACTTATCCGAACAAAAACGAAATTTTAAAAAATTTTCCAACCAATTTGATCGTGGTTTTTTCGTAATTTTCGACCGTAATTTCTGGAAAATTTTCCGATGAAAAAGCAAGATGGCTTCTTCTCTAGAGGTGGAGAAACATCGATGCCAACATGGATGCCTTCGATGATTTCGAAAAATCGCTAGCATCGATGTTTGGCGGGGTGTCATCGATGTTTTTTCCATTCTGCAAATTAAAGAAAAATTTTGTTATAATTCTATGTATATTATTAATTTTCCATCTTTTGTTCATAAAGTTATGAGGGAATATTATATTATCTCAAAAAAAGACAGTTTAAAAAATTGTCGCACTAATAAGTGACTATCGCACAAGACTTTTATCTACCGTTTTTGATAAACATGTTAATAGAATTGAATATTAAAATTAAATTATATGAATATATGAATATTAAAAGCAAAACAATAAAAACATAACATAAATATAACAAAAATCATGTAGAGGGTTGCCTTGCGTGTTCAATAAATATTTCAATAATCCGGGTAAGCCCCCGTTTCCTCCGAGTCTGTGTGATCGCCACGATAACTAAAAAATACTAAAATGCCGAAACAACTATCGGTTTCATGGTATATTTTCAGGATTCTTGATGGAGGTACAGTAAGCACTGGCTTAGCCACCACAGTAAGCTTCTGAAAAGTTCCAGTGGAAACAAAGTCACTAAGGCAAAACAAACACAGGAATTTTATTTATGCCTATAGTTATGTTTAACTTCATTTTTAAATTATAAAATGTTATGTTTAAATTGGGAATTTTTGTTGTATCTTTGTTAAAATATCAATATTTATATATTTTAAATTATT
>JAEIIM010029285.1:0-14512 GCA_018874515.1 Drosophila greeni | reverse complement strand
TTCAGTTGGTGAATACTACTTTAATTTTTTGTGAAACTAGACACTGTTTACCTGTAAGATAATTTATATATTTAAACAAAAATAGAGATATCCGCTTTTTAATTTAATATATTTTCTGTGTAACCACATCTCTTTGTTAGTCAGCCAGTTGATTGCTCCGCGTTGATTTGCGAAATAGAATTGCCGAGAAAGTGTTTTTCCTGCTGGCTTCCCTTCTGGCAAACCAAAATGCTTGTGCGGTTATTATTATACATTTACGAAAATTTCCTTTTTATTTTTGTTGTTTTTGTCTTTTTGTACTTTGTTTCGACCGAAAATCTCGTCGAAAGTTTCGCAATAAAACTAAAAGTTTCAACGTTTATTGTCGCCAACTTGAAACTTTAAACAATGAGCACAGTTCATGAGCCACAATTTTTGTGAGCTGGTGCAGCCGGCAGCCAGGATTGAGTTTTGCGGCAAAGGGTTGCTGGCATCGGCCAGGACCGGCAGGATAATTAAAAGCCAACCCCGAGTGTGGGCCCAAAAAGTTTTGGTAATTCTAGTTTTTAATTTCTTTTTTACTTTGATTTTTTTTATGCTGCACGGGGGGATCAATTAATAGGTAGAGGGAGATAAGCCGCAGCGGAACAAAAAATGCTTTTTATTGTTAGCCTTAGCCGGTCATTATGAACTTGTATAAATTATGCGGAAATTATGAAATATTAAAAAAGTCATCCGAGGTGGTTAAGGTAGAGGAGGTTTGGGCTTATATTTTATTTAACGCGACAAAATTATTGCTGTCGCTGACGTTTTTATTGACCCATATGCTGGTCGTTGTGGGAGTCGCTGGGACTTAACAAAAGAAATTAACAGAATGCCAACTAAAATTGCCATTTGCGGCAGCCATATCGTTAGAGTCGCACACATATACACGAATCCCTCTATATATCGTTTTAATTTTCCTGCTTCCTTTTTTCCCAGGAAATAAAAAATAAAATTTATTTATTTAATTTGCTGTTTGGCGGATCTGCGTTTTGTGCAAACAAATGCGCGAACAATTCATTTAAAATGTAACGTGCACATACATTCAGATCGTACGCGAACGCATAAAACTGAGTGTATTTGCACGAAAAAAGAGAAGTATATATAAATATATAGAGAGGTATATACCCGCACACTCACGTGCACATATTGCAATCGTGTTATTTGCATTTAAAATTGCCAGGCAACGGGAAGCCAACTTTTTACAGGCTTTTTGCCGTATTTTTTCTGCTCGTGGTTTATTTGTGGACAACTTTTTACTCTGCCTTTTTTAAAATGCATTTTTTTTTAAGGTTTGTTTGGTTTTATTTTAATTGAATGGCATAGAAGATTTGCTATAGAGTTGGGAAGTTATAAATAAAATAAATAATTAAATGAATATTAAAATAAATACCATAGGAGCTACAAAATGAATTAGAATTTTAAACGCAAAAAAGTTAATGAACTAAATTTGGCAGAAAAATATTCATGTTGATGGATTTTCCGCAGTTATATATCAACAAAGTCCTGAAAAATATGTTTTAAATAGAAAGAACATATTAAAGTGTTTTTCAAGCACTAATTTATGATTCGAAATTAATTTAATTCAATCCAAAATATTATAGAACCCAGTTAAAACAATAAATTCTTTTAATGAATAAATTTCCATCTATATTTCCTCTTAAATCAAAAGAGTCTTAAGATATCAATCCCATTAGTTTTCTGTCGTTCGTTAGCATTTCATGAATATTATGGGCGAGTCAATTATTTCATCCCCCCAAACACCGAGGTTGTGTTATCTTTTCGGGCCCGTACCAAGCAAAAACCAATAACATCCGCTTTGTGGTTTGTTCGTTTTGATTTCAATTCTGGTGCCTCAGCGGCGAATTCAAAGCGACTGTCAATTACACACAATTAAGCCGGATTTCTATGTATTTGGATTTCCATTTCCGTTGCGTGCTCCGATATTAAACGTCAGCCGCAAATCCACAAACAAAATCTAACGATCTAAAAACGGAGTCCGTCTGTTCGTTGGTATTTGCCGGATTCTCTGCTTGTACATAAACGGAGAACGGAAATTGATTTCGTTTATATATATATACATTATTTGTTGTTATGGAAAACCAAAGTTTGTTTAGGTAACATTCTCGATTTGCACGCCCGCATTGCAGGGGTCAGCGAACTCGGGTCAATTCAATAAGCATATTATAATAATCAGGCCACAATGATGATGACCAATCCCAAAAGCACATAGAAGATGTTGACAGAGGGTACGAGGAAAGCGGGCTGAGTGAATGGAAAAACTTTCTGATATATTTCGCAAACAATAATGCCGAAGGCAAATTGGGATTCGGAGAAGGACGAGGGAAGTGCAAACAGCGGCGAGAAGGAGATGGACACTCGGCATCTGGGAGTCGGTATCATATGGAAACCCGGCGGGATTCTCCATAACATAAGCTCCACGACCAACTCTCAAGGCTGTCCACAAAAAAGCACACAAAATAATAAGAGAAAAAAAAAAAAAACGGAGGGTAAAAGTAAAACAATCATAAGCAGCAAAACTTTTCCATATTTCGCCAGTTCTATCCGCCTCTATCTGCTCTTGTTCTGTGGAACTTTGCCGGGGTTTTGTAGCATACATTAGAGCGTGTTGAAGCGCATTGAATTGGGAATTGTTTACAATGCTGCAAAAGTTTTTACGTTCGCTTAGCCAAAGGCAAAGCAACTCCGCTCCACTCAACTCGCCTTGCCCCGACTCGATTCGAAAGTTTCTTAAGCAATTGCCAGGGACGCAGGGCGAAGGACAAAAGGCAGCAAAGGATGGGCGGTGAGCAGGTTTTGGCATTTATTAGATGCACAACCCCCCAGCGATCCGAGTGTCCTGCCTCCTGCATCCCTTCGCTCTGGGCCATGACATAACTTTTCAGCCACAGCATTTCGCTTTGCGGTTGTCACCGAAGGACTCTGGGCCCCGGGTTTTAGTTCTTCGTTTAATTTATTTAAAATACTTTCTGCTGACTGCAGCTCTGTGGAAAGTTCCCAGTGCAACAAGTTGTAACAAACAGGACAAAAGGACAATTGGCAAAGGGACCTAAAAGCCGCATAACTTTGCAAAATCCAACTGAACTTGTTCAGCACTTGCACAAATTATGCAAATTCCTTCAATTATCTATATGGTTCGCCCTTTATCGGGTCAGGGTGTTTATCAATGAAACAAATTAGATCATGTTTTTGCACAAGACTGGAATTACATTACACAGTAAGTATTCATTCAAGTTGAAGTTGAAAATGTTTTTAAAACAAATTTTATAAAAACTTGTATGTCTTCCCCGTGTTATGTCTGACTTTATCATTCCAAACTTCAAACTCCCTAATTTTGTGTCATTTTATTTCAGACAAAAGTCAATTTCGCCTTGACTTTCAGCTAATATCCTGTTGGCGAAACTATAATCGAGATAGACCATCAGCGAGTGCTGTTTGGATTTGTAATTGCTTTGGCTGCGGGCCACGTTCTGTTAATTATATCCGAATGGCTTTTTTGGCAGCTCCAGCAATTATTTTGATTGCATCCAACCGGCTAGCGCAGACCGGGAGATAGTTGTTTTTATTTGAGAGCCATGTTAATGCCGGTTGTGCTGAAAACTTTTACGTCGAATGCGCAATATGGCTTTTTATGGCCATTAATTAGAAATACAATTTCCCCCGGGGGCGATGTGCTTATGTGTGTGATTCCAAGAGGAGAGAGGGACTGGTCAAACCGGATGCAAGATGCCCCAGGGCTTTTCTTGACACCTGAACAACAACAACAGGATCTCGGCATTTGGTCTCGGACTGCGTCTCAGTTACATCCGCCCGAAGGACAAACGATGCCAAAGCTCTGCCTCCGATGCTGACTGATGAGATTAATTAAGCAAGGCAAACAAAAGGATTTTAGTTTCATGCAGATACTCCTGACACAAACACACGCGTGTAGATGGACTTCCTTCATTGGTGGTGGTGTTGTTGTTATTGCTGTTATCCTTGTTGGATTGACAGGCAGCATTGCGTATGCCTGTTGGCATTTTTATTGACAAGGACACATTAATTACTCAATGACATTGTAATCAAATATAAGCATTGCCTGAAAGCATTTGCTAGTTCTTGCTCATCCGGCTGTTGTTGTTGTTGTTGTTTGGCATTATCCTTGTTCCTGCTGCTGTGTGCGTGTGTGTCAAAGTTCAGCGAGGGTTCCGTAAATCTTTCCCCGATGTCAATATTGCGCATACGCCACCGACATCGCCACCATGCACGAGTGTTTATTTAAGTTACACCGCCCGTCCTATGATCCTGGACACGCCCTAAAATATATATACCCCCGTGTGTGGGCTTGTGTGCGTTTCTCCGGGTCCTGTGTTTTATTAATTACGTAATTATGTAACAAATTAAATGCATGTACAAGCGCCATGGGAGAGGGGAGCCGGGTAGCTGGTAGCTACTTAAACCGTTTGCTTGCATGTCGATGGCACTAAGTGGGTTAACTTGTGCCCGAGCATGCTTTATATACAGTGGAACGCATCTCCTGACACACATCCTCAAAGGATTGCCGCTTGCAAAGAGAGTGCTTCGTGTTTACCTGGTCCGCAGCCTGGAGTTCATCCTCAGGTATAAGGCGAAAAACAAGTTTTGAAACCGAGCCATGAATAGGATACTTCAAAATCAGGATAAGAGGCTGACAAACAAGCTAAAAGAAAATGAATATGATGGATAAACATGTCTTGCAAATGTTTAGTTTTAATTGGATGGTTTTAATTAATTAAGTGACTTGCACTAAGCTGCCTTACATAAAGCTGACGCCTTTAAACTTTAAAGATTAATTCATTACATTTTATAATACAAAACTTATTCGCTAAAAAAAACCTGAAAAGGACATATTTTCCTAAAAGCAATTTAGAGGGAAAGCCCTCTCTGCCAGATTTAAAATCACAAAAAAATCAGATTTGTGTTTAGAGCCAAACAAAGATAAACAACCGGGTGGGCCACAAATCTTTCGCCAGACTCCACACACCGAGTTCCCAAAGAAATCTGAGTAATTACAGATCCGACACTCAAAGTTTATCCAGTCCTGCACCTGCGATGGCAAGGACATTTCAGCTCCATCCAACAGCCATAAAAAAGTTTCGCTTAACGTTTTCCGTGGCGCACTGAGAGTGTGTGTGTGTGAGGGCGAGTGTGGGCTGCAACATTTGTCTCATTTTCCCCTGTCGTTGTCAAGAGTCTCCGGTGCTCGTCCTCGTCCTGGTCCGGGTCCTGCTTTTGCTTCTGGTCTCACATTACACCACGGCACGCATTTAAAATCCAAATTAAATATTTCCGCATGAAACTCAAATCTTACAACTGATTAAATAACCCAGGACCGGAAGAGAGGGAAGGCAGAGAGGAGAGCGAGATGGCAGAAGTATCCTGGCGCAGGACCAGGGCGTTCTCGGTGCTGAAATGCTGCGGGGCAAGTCAAAAAGGCAGCGAAGGCGGCAAGGACTTAAATTGCGACAAATATGTGAATATGCAGTGCACTGAGATAAATGTGTAGAATATTGGAGTAAAAAAGAAAATGATGAATTTTGCCATTATAATATTCTACTATTTTAAAGTGAAATAGTTTTAGTAGTCGTTGAAAAATAAGTTCCAAGCCCATAACTGAAGTCGTGCCACAAGTAACAGTTCCCCGGAAATATCTACATATTATTTCACGCATACAAAAGTATCTAAAAATAATGCCTCGTTATCGAAAAGAAAACTATAACCTAAAATCGAAAAGAGAGTCCTTGGTGGAGCGCAGCCTTGATTTGCGTCGCCAAAGCGCCGAGGCGGCTTATTGCTTCAAATGGAGCTGCATCTACCTGGTGCTGCTGATACTCCTCAGCCTCGACATAATGTATATGAACCGAAGCTGGTGCCCCAATGCACGGTACAGGCTGGTGTACATGGGCGCCGTCTTCGTTGGCCTCAGCTGCCTGGCCTGTTTCGTTAAGTATTTGTATCTTGTTTTCAAATCTGAGCCGGGAGTGGGTACTGAAGCCCAGAAACGCCTATTGGATGGCCTGGATTGCAGCGGGATGGATACGATCTTAAGTCTACCGAATATACAGCCATCAAGATACAAGGAGGCTGCCTCACTTTCTATTAAATATAGAGCGCCCCGAAAACGGCCTTCTGCCTTAAAATATTTCCTGCTAAAGCAGAATGCCTCACAGTTTCTGAAACCCGAAAGTCGAACTCCATGTCCCGAAGACTACCTCACAGATCCTTCTCAGCTTCCAGCTCTCATCAATCGGGCAAAGCGGGAACGCTGGCTCTTGGAAGAGACCGAGAAAGCATCCAAGATTAAGAGTTGGTCCGGCATAGAGATGAGCCATCGGCTGAAGAACACCGAATACAAGTTGTCGCCGGCCCCGGTAAGCAACAGACCCATAACCATCGAGGAGTTTGGCACCGCACACACCCAGAAGGGCAGCACCGATCCAGCACGATTCTCCTCCCTAAAAATGATGCAATATCTGGTTAACTTGAGGTCCTGGATCCAAATCACCATATTGAAGCGTCTGGTCAGGGAGCTGGACTTTGTAAACAATGTGATGCGGCAATGGGGCTTCGTTGGCTTCGAGATCGGGACTATAAGCTCGGATACCCTACGTCGGACTGTGGAGGGCCAGAGGATAATGCTGCCCTCGCTGCCCACGGTGCTGGCCTTCCTGAACCTCGCCGGGGACCAGGTGTATCTGGTGCAGCGTATCCGGGAGCTGGAAAAATCCGTACCCGATTCATGGAACTCGGGCGTACGTGTGCCCACTGATGCAGCCATTATATTCCACATATTCTGCGTTTATCTGGACGTCCAGCTGATGCCACCTCTAGGATACGGCCCGCAATTCTCCTCCCGCTATGTGGTCCAGGCCAACCCTGAACACTCCTCTGAGGATATTGTCAAAGCTGTGAGCAACTGTGCAAACTTTGCCTTTTTGGTAACCAATGATCAGGACCATAGAAGGCCACGATTTGATTACATCTGCGGCGGGGAAGTGCACAGGTGCGTCGACCAGAGAGGGAGCCCCTTTCAGGTGATCATTGAGTTCCTGTTGCACATGCGTCAGCACCAGGACTCGACTTTGGAGGGGGTCGGTCTGGGCAAGAGTGGCATCAACATCATGTGGGTTGTAGGAGAGTCATAGGAGTGTTTCTCCTAATTTTTTGTTAATTAATATTATTGTTTAAAATTTAAATTGAAATATCTTTGACGTGTAATTTGTTTGCCTCTCTGAAGAGCTCTGTTTTTAAAGAATTAAAGTTTGAAATTCCTCCATGTTATTTTACATTTATTTTAAAACAAAATTTTCCTTTTAGTGTTGGAGTGTTAAATGTGTTTGTATAATTGGCAAGCCAGCAGACATACGGTTGCGGGATGTTTGCATACCCCTCTTCCCTCCTTTTCCCTCTTTATTCCTCTTTTTAGCCAACTTCTCTTTCTGCCACTGTTATGTGTTCAGAATTTTTAGCATTTAACAAAACTCAGCTCGGGCTTCGTTGTCCTGGGGTAATTGTGTTGTTATTTGCCATCGCCCAAAACGCGCTGGCTGCCGTCTGCGTGGAAACTCATTTGGCCTGGCCAAACGAGACGGAGCACCTGGCTGAGACTTTGGCTTCTGGGTCTGGGATGTGTGTCTGATTGTGCGTTTTATGAATGAATTTAGCCACCTCCCCTGGCTCCTGCCAGAACACCTTGCTGATTGCAGGAAAGGAGGGAGGCAAGATGACAATGAGGGCGGCAGTGGCGGCGGTGGTGGGAGGAAACTTTGCCCTTAGCTTTTGGCCAACTTGCGTCCTTGCGCTGTCACTCACTCGCCCATTGCTTACAGTTACAACTTTCTCAGACAACTTGCCGTTGGCTTTCACAGGGAAAAACATTGCCATTTGGTCGATGTCATATTTTCACTTAAAATGCAGGGTTTTTTTTAACGAAATCTATTTTTAATTTAAGGAAAAACTTGGGGAGCCGATTAAGCAGGGTTTTTATTCTTTAAAATGCCTTATATACAAGAAGTTCAGAAAATAGTACCTAGAAAAAGTACAAATTATTCTCTGTGTTGACCAGGCCAAGATGCGCCTGGACTCCTTGGCTATCACGGGGCCAAAGTGAAAATCATTTGCACGGTAAAACGTTTTTCGGTAAACTCGACTTGACTTTGGATTTCGGAATATAAAATAAAATTACCAACAAATTGAAAATTGCATCCTGCGTGCAGCAGCGCCCCCTTCATCTTTTCGTTCTTCCTTTGCAGTCATCCCATGGCGCCCGTTCGAGTTGGATACACGAAAACTTTTCTATTTTATACCCAGGGATTATGCTATGAATATAAAATCTTGCGAAATTACACCAACACAGGCACACGTGCCTACATGTACACGTAGAAAGTAACTGAAAGTTGCGGTCGTGACGTTGCAGAGGGGGCGGGGCCGAAGGTTATGACTGTGCGAATGTGATTTCAGATTGTGTGACTTAGTTAGAAGCTGCACTGCAAATGTAGAATTTGGAGAACTTGATAATTATAATAATAATAATGTAATTTTAGAATATTTATAGTTTGCTAATATTTTACTTTTCTTATTAGGAAATGTTAACAAAACTCAATTGAAAACTTTCCTGAATGTTCATAATCTGCAATCGTAGCAAATGATGCTCGAAACTCTTAAAATTATTTTCACCTCAGGCTTAACATAGTGCTCCTGTCTGCAGGACTCTCGCTGTAAGTGGAAACTTGTTATCCGATCTGCGAGTTGACGCTCGCTAACAAGTTCCTGCCCCAAAGGCAGGAGGGAGACTTGATGCAACAGCCGGCATTTTTGGCTGAAAGGTCGCACTCTGGGTGCTGGCCCCAGGCTTTCAAAGTGCTCAGTGTAACTCTCCCGGAATCGCTGCAATTTGAGAAACTTACTTGCAGTTTCTTCCGCTGCAGCCTGCAGCATCCCAGCGTCCTGGCGAGGAGCAGCATCTGCCGGTGCAATCATAAGCCAACACCTAAGCACGTCAACAACACGTGGAGATGCCCCCGCCATCCCAGTGCTCATCAACTAACACTATTTAGTGTGAGAGGAGCGGTGAAACTTTTTGCAGCTACTACAAGTAAAACTAAAATTTGCCAGATCATTGCTTCCGCTACGTGCAGGGATTCAGGATGCTGCTGGGATGCCGGGATTCCAGGATGCAGCTTGTCTACGTGGAAGGGATTTTCTGCCCCTGGGAGCTGTAATGTTATTATGCATACGGAGGAGTCCTTATGTCGGCATCCTTCTGTTGTGATTGTCAGTGCAAGGGAAAAACTTAATTCGAGTGCAGGCAGTGCAGGATTTGCCTAGGCACAACTTTTGGGCCAAATTAAATGTTAATTAAAACGTTATCAGCTTTTGGGGGTGTTTTCGCTGTGTTTGCTAGGCCAACAACAACGCAAAAAAAAAAATGAACAAAAAGAAAGCCTGGTCTGAACAGTTGTTGGGCATTACTTGCATTGCTGGGGCTTTGAAACTAAAGTTAAACATAATTTCTGCACGAATTGCCACTTGGCAAGTCTTCGCCACTGCTTACCGCTCGCTGCTTGCTACTTGAGCGTAAATTGCACAGCTCCGGACTGCGGACTCCGGACAACGGGCTCGAAGTCGGAGTCAGTTTCAGAGCCACAACCGCACACCCTCAGCCACACCCACACCCACAGCCCCCACGTCAAACTCACACACACAAAGCCAGGCAGCCAGGCGAGTAAAGCCCGAGGGTTGGGTCCAAAAGGGCAGCAAATGAAATAAACGTGAGACGTAGAGCAAGGCAGCGAACCGAGTTCCAGTTTCCAGTTCTCAGTGCAGAATACATAGAGAGAAAATTTTCTAAGAATATTGGTAAATAGCCTATAAGAAAGCTTAGATTTATTAGTTAAAAAAATGATTATCTGTTAAGCAATATTTCTTTGCTTTCTCATAAGTAGTATTTTTCGCAAAGATTTCTCGTTGGAAAGCTTCAGTTAAAGTAAAAACCTTAAAGATTTAATTCAGACTAAATTGAGATTGCTTAAGCTCTACATTTTTCCCAGTGCATCTCCCATTGAGCCACTACAAAACTGCAATGAATGGTTAATCAAGCAGCCGGCTTGAACAGCTTTTGGCTTCATTTTACAGCAAGTTGCACTGGGAATGGGAATGGGCACAGAAATTGGATAGGGTGAGGGATGCCGGTTTCTGGGTGGAGTTCCAAGTGCCGGCTGCTTAACGGAAACTACAGGAGCCAGAGCCAGAGCCGGTATATTATGTGCAGAAAACGCACATAAACAAAGGCCCAAAGCCGGAGCTAAATAGGCCGAGTGCAAAAAGGCAAATGCAAAAAGCAAAGGCTGAGGCTGAAGCTGAAGCTGAACCTGAGGTGTGCTAGGATTGACATGACCATGGACAGGCCGCAGAAAGGACCTGCCAACTATACGGGAATTAGTATAATGCCTGGCTTAACTTTTAAGTATATAGGCAGGGGCGGTGAAAGGCCATTGTGCATTGATACGAGTATGTAATTGATGGATGCACTTGACTGGCAGCTGAAACTGAGACTGTGAATAGATTGTACACTCCCTTTTGATTACTTCAACTGGATAATATTTCTTCTATTTATTTGGGAAAGGTTTTACGACGCGAACGTTAGCATTCATTTACTTTAGACTCCGATAATCTTATCGTATAAGTCAACTCTGATGGGTTCTAAATCAAAAACTTAATATTTGCCCTGGCCAAATTCTCCTTTTCGTCCGACAGGAAATATACATATATTTTTTACGACTGCCGTAAGCTGCTTTATGGATTTTGGCTAGGCGAATAAAGCTGAATAAATAGGACCAGATGCAGCAGTAAATCCCGCGACTGCCCTGCATTACCTCAGCTGACAGTTTAACTATCCGCTAAAACGCTGAAAAAAATAAGAAAATAAAGGTGGATGAAAATAAATTTTTCCGTTTTATTGGCGGAAAAGCTTAAAAACGTTGAATTTCTATTAAATATCTGGCGCACACGTCGTATACGTAATATCAGATTACGGCGACGGCTTAAAGGGGAAAAATAACAAAAAAGAAAGAAAGAGAGAAGAAAAACAAAGCTGACTGAAACAAAACCAAACAAAACAAAATAACAAAACAACAAAGGTAAATACAGAAAAGGAAAGAGTGCAGCAAATACAAAAAACTCGCGCTGGCATAAAATAAAATGGAAATTACACGGAGTGAGATGGGAGTTGGCTTTGCTATAAAGGTGCTTACGTTTTTTAATTACCTCGTTTAAGGCACAACCCATTTGCACGTGTATGGGTGTAGCTGCTCTATAGCTGTGTGGGTGTGTGTGTGTGTTTGTGTGCGCTTTTATCAACTCGTTTCGCCGTGTTTTACTCACTCGCAGACGTTGCCATAAGTTTTAATTAAAATTACTTTGCCCGCTGCCTGCCGGCTGATGATGCCGGTTCCCACTGCCACTTTTCCACTGCCAATGCCCTGCTCCTGCTCCTGGTGCTGCTGCTCCTGTTCCATCTCCTGCTGATCCTTTCGGGCTGGAGTGTTTTGCCGTGTGCTTTTTGTTATTTGCTGTTTGCCTGCTCGCACTCATCACCTGGCCACTGTTTACGTCGGAGTTTTTTGCGGTTTTTGTTGCTGTTGTCCCCGCATAGGCCCCCCGGCGGAGTTTTTTCTGGATTTGTTGAATCGCCTCGGCATAGGTATATGAAGGAATATATACTGGCTGCACCGGCATTTCCAGCCTACGTCTCTGACATTGCCCCATTGCAATGACAATGGTCGTTGGCTTCAATACCAGCCACAGTTCAGGTGGGTTCATCTCGTGCCGACCGGATATTAAAACTCTGCGGAAGTTGGCAAAATATTGAACAATTATCAAACTGCATGCTGGCTAAAGGGTGCGGTTTTAAAGGTTGCAATAAAAGTTTGGGTGGGTCTGGGAATAGAAAATATATAAATATTTAAATTTAGAGATTGGAAAATATATGAATATTTGAATTTAGGGATAAGAAGATAAATAAAATATATAGAAAATATATAGGAATATAAAATACATAAAGAATAAAAAGTTCATACAAACTAGAAGTGAAGAAGAAAAACCAATCTTTGCATCTTCATAAAAATTTTGCATACGCCATGTTGGCCTTAGTCAAACTTAAAATTTTTGTTAAAATGCTTAATCAATGTAATTTAAGTTTTTAAAAACTCCCTATAAGGGATCACCCCAAAATAACTTCATGAATAAAAATATGCATATTTGCCACGAATTTAAGGCTGGCAAAATATTTATGTTGAAAATAACTGGGGGTTAATGCATTTGTGGCTTTAGGTCTCTTTTTATAAATTTTTTCTTACATCCGGCTGTCTGCCATATTTGTTTGCGTCTACAACAATTTGTTAAATATTTCTGATATTTTTTTTTTTTAACATATAATACTCGTTGCAAATTCCAACAGTTTTAAATAATGATTGAGTACTATTATTGAGATTATCCTGGTACTTATTTTATTATAATATCCATATATTTTGAAGGCAGAAAACCAAAACTTATAAAAGGATGTATTTATCGAGTGCTGATATTCAACTGGGCGTGACAATCCATTGGCATTTTGGTTCGGAAGCCCGGCTTTATGGACTCCGCAGCGTCGCCGTCATCATTCAAACAATCAGCCAACTGTGAAGCGGAGCAGCCAAACGAGCGGCTCTAAACGCGCAGTTCAACGCTTGGCTTGTGTTGGCCCCACCACGCGGGGCGTCCGCAGGAGCGCCCTGAGAGTCCTGCTCGTCCTGGAGCTGAAGCCGGAGTATATTTGCCACATGCTGATAAGCAGACATAATAATAAAAAATGTATGAGCTGCCTGGCAAGCGGCGGCAGTCATAATAAAATGTGCAAAATAAAATGGGATGGCGAGCAACCGCAGCGAGGAAACCCGGAATGCCAAGGACTTAGGACCCGCACCAGGAGCAGGACGAGGACCCGGACCAGGACCGCGACCCGGACCCGTACCAGAATCCCAAGCAAAATGTTGGCGGCAACGGATGTGCGCCAAAAGCAGCTGCGGAAGCGTTGCACAATTTTGCGGCGACAGCGCTAAGATGGCTAAAAACGGTGGGGCGTGGCGAGGCGGTGGTTGCGGAGGACAAACGCGACATAATGAAGTCAAAAGTTGTGGCGGCAACCGGCCCAAAAGAGTTCCGAACGTTTTGCTAATGAGTCCTCAGAAAGCTGGCTGCGATTATCAGAGGCAAAACACACCGAGGCGGGGCGCCGCTTAGAGACCAGAGCTGATGGCTAATACCATCGCTCAACGGGTCCATCGCAAATGTTGCGGAAATTCCTTCCTGAAACCAGCAGGAGTTGGTTAGGGTGCAGAGTAAAAATATATAACATTTTAATCTTGCTTTGTACATTGTTGAGAGATCTACAAATATTGTTTACCTTTTTTTTTTAGCTTTGCCATTAATATTAAGTGATCTCTGATTTGATCTCTGATTAATTCGTATACTATTAAATATATTTTCTGCATTACCTACAAAAAGTTCCAATGATTTCCCCTGAGTGTATGTCAATTTTAAAAGTAATGCAGCTTTCGGGAACAACATGTTGGTTGCATAACTTCCTTAATACGAACAACGAACAAGGAAAAGGAGCAGAAATACCCCAACATTATGCCACTCAACGCTGTTCAGTTTGCGTATCAGAGTCCTGGGAAGTCCTGGGTAACTGGCTGCTGGATGCTGTTCATATTTTGCGACAGAGGCGACAACATTCATGGCCTTTGGCATTAAGAACCTTCATAAATTTCAGGGAGCAGCCAATGAGCAGGGTCCTCCCTCTGCCAGTGGAGTCTGCATTTGATTGATCCTTGATATGGGAGGCCAGGCAGGACTCGACGAAGTCCTGGGGGCCCCTCCAAAATGTGCGACCAGGCGATGGTGTTGATGTTGTTGACGTTATTCGTGTTGTTGTTTGTTTGCCTGGCCTGTCAGTGATACCGCTCTTGTTTTTGTTGTCACAAGCAACAACAATTTAATAATAGATTCATTACACACACAACACACACACACACATGTCGCAGTTCCTTCCTCTGGGCTAGAAAAATAACGAAACATCTTCCGCATGACAGTTGCTGGAAACGAGAGAGCTTGCCGCATCATGCGTATCATTATGTCAACAGAAAATAAGTGTCTCTATATATCGAATATAATAAATTGAATATATTTTCATCAGCAATAACAGCAAAGAGCCGCAATAACAACAGCATTGCTGCCGGGAACACCAACAGGCAGGAACATCATGTTAACCAAATAGAAAAGTCGACGGCGAGCGGAAAACTGGCGTGGGAAATGGTGGAGAAATTGCGGAATTGTGATATGTGCGAACGGCTCGACAAGTGATATGAGTGGTAAACAATTCAAGTGACAGGAAAAAATATATCTGCATAAATTT
>JAEIIM010029228.1:0-12014 GCA_018874515.1 Drosophila greeni | reverse complement strand
TAAACTCTTTTTGAATACAATATTTTGTACCTTTTTCCTACAATTCCTTTTCATATAAAACTATTTTTTGCCGTGCTCTAACAGCTTGCAACAGGAGTCAGCAGCAGCACAACACACACAATGCAGCTGCTGTGCAACAACACACTGCCAATATCGATGAGGGCTGAAATGTTCGTGTGTTCGCGCTCGGAGGCGTTGGTGTGAGCCACAAAGCCCCACTTGGCCGGCAGCAACAATAAAAGAAGGGAAGTGCCTAGAACAACCATCGAATCGCAGCTGCGGCAAAGCGACGGTGATGAAAGCCCCCTCCTGACCACGACCACGACCACGACTCCAGATGCCGCAAAAAGCAATTTGGCTTGGACTGACGTCCTTTGTTAGATCACATGCAGTTGTACGTGGCAACACAAATGGTGGGTTTGGTTTTCGAATGAATGGGGAAGTCCTTAAAGAAATATCTTTACCTTAGATACTTGTAAGCAATAAATTGTAGGAAATATATCTATCGTCTAGGAGTAATAATACCCTTCCGGGAAATATTTTAAATAATATTTGTCACCATTTTACCTTTAAGAAATCCAATTCTTGGTTTAAGTCTTTAAGAAGCTCTTATCCTTCCCATATCCCTAAGAAAACCCCTATATTGACAGCAATTTTACAGACCTTTCGAGTCATTTGCGTAAGTGATATCAAAAACTTGTAATCCGCAAAATCGATAAGATGCCCGCCTGGCAGGCTTTTATTTGCTCCTTGACGGGGAGTGGGCCACTATGTGGGCCTTTAGTGGTCTCAATGGCCGGCGATTACGGCAATGGGTTTTGGGACAGAGGAAGGAGTGTGTGTGGTGTGTGGTGTGTGTGCTGAGCTCCTCTCGGTTTACATTATCAATCAAGCTGACTGACAATCGACGGATACCTTGCAACTATATTGAGAGTGACACAAGCGGAGAAGCCCTGTCCTTGAACACGATCCTTTGTTTAGGCCACGCTTTTTATTGCGCAACTTTCTACCCCGAAAATTCCTTTGTCCTTCACTCACTCGCACTCACGCACTCGGACAGCAGAGAGACAAATGTTCGCCGCTAAAGTTAAGCACAAGTTTTCAGTTTTTATTGAGGTCCTGCGGGCAACCTCCAGCTGCCAAGGACCGCACAGCAGAGCTGGCCCAGTGACAGGGTCGACGACTAAGCGTCTGAACAAACATGCCATGCATTATTCCAAAATTAATGAAGATGTATTGGCGGCCGTGGGAGTGCTCATTTAATGAAAATTGGTTGTAGTTCTCTCTGGCCACGCCGCCGATTCTGGGAAAACTGCACTGGCCATTGCCAAAATTATTATTTCCACTCGAGTCCAAGACAGCGAGTCATTTTTCTTGAGCCAAGAACCGGCAGCCCGGGGCCGAGTCCTCTCATCAGCGCCAGTCACTCTCCCCGTTCTCGAGTGTTTGTTTTTTTTAAAGCAAGAGCATATTTCAGCACAGAGAAAAATATATTTTAAAAAAAGTTAAGAGTAAAATTTATATGTTAAAAAAATTACAAATCCCAAAACACATATTTCAACTTATGATTAATATTCAAAACTCTATAACAAAGCTTTCCAAATTACCTATAAAATTCCTAAAAATCTCCAAATTTTCTCCCAGTGCCTTGGGCGTAGTCAGGAGTGGGCGTGCCCCTATGCGTGCACTGTGAAAGGAGAGAGCTGCCTCGTATAAAAGTGCTTCATTACTTTGCGCAACAGCTCGCGAGAATATAATGAATGGCAATAAACGTGTTTCACATTTTCCTTTTCGCTGCCCAGTCCGCCCTCTGTTTTTCCTCTCGTTTTTCTTTTTTTTTGGAGCAACATTTTTCATTTTCCAGCTAGACAAGTTTCGGGGAACAAGAGCACCGGTCAGAGTTTGAACTGAAAGTTGGGAAGAGGTCCTGTGGAACTCAATAGAATCCTTTCAATAATTTCCCTCTGCCTTTAACTCTGTGTGCCATATGCCTGGCGAAAGCTTGTTTTCCACTCAATATTCTTATTATTTATTTCCTGGACCGGATGCTGTGCAGCTGCACTGCAAGAAAAAACCGTAATTGAAGGTCAACTGCAGCACACTTTAAGGCGCCGGCATTAGGTCTCGCCGCAGTCTTAAGCCTCTTTTAGCCATTTTCCAAAGGATTTAACTTTGCAAATTGGAATTGAAATTCATTAGTGCTTGCATTTAAATTCAGATAGACAAACTCGACACTTTCCTGAGAGCTCACAAGGCCAGCAAAAGAACTCTGGGAAATGGAAAACGCAATTGGGAAATCGTTTGAGGTTTGGCAAGTTGGAAAACAAGCTTCATGTTTCGCTTGAATGCAATAAGCAGCATGTTTAAGTAGAAAGCCATAAAGTGAATAAAGAAGAGAAAATTATTGAATATTCGGCATGCCAAAAAAAGAATCAGTTTGATTTTCCTTTCTGTGATTAAAAGATTTTTTGGCCGAAAATCAAGGAATTCCGGGAAAATGCATTTGTTTTTAAAAGGGTTTAGCTTCAGAGAGCTGAACTTTTGCTTTCCGAGCAATTTACTTAAATAAATCTCATAAATTATTTATTTACTCACCGTATTCAGGTTGGTGATCTTGTCCAGCTCCACAGCCGTGCTGCCGCGATGGTGGTGCAGGTGGTGCAGGTGGTGGGTCGTCAACATATTGCTCCGGTTGTGGTTGCCGTTGCCGCTGTTGTTTCTGTTGCAGTTGCTGTTGCTCTTGCTGTTGCTGGTGCTGCTGCTGCTGCTGCGGTGCCTGTGGTTGTGGTTGTGGTTGTCCTCCTTGCCACATTCAATCGGACATGGCTCATCGGTGAGGAGAGGTCAGAGGTCAGAGAGTGTCTGCTATCGCGACGAGCGCCGCTGGATCCCAATCACATCACGTGGGCTGTGCTCAGCATCTGCAAAAAAAGCGTGACAGATATTAAGTGGAATTTGCATTGAAATTGCCCATGTGGGTCTGCGAGGGACCGGAAAGCGTTGGCACGCCTTTCCGGGAGCCCCTCAGGGAGCAACATTTCGGGGTGGCGCCGCCGATTTCCGTCCCTGATAGATTCCGTTGGGGATTTTAGTTTGCATGCCATAGATTTTCAGCTTTTTTTTTGCGTTGCCCCCAGCAAATCTCACAGCGGAGCCAGCCATCGCACCGGATGCGGATGCGACAGTTGGCCACCGCCCTCGGCATTTTCGGTGTTAACACTTCATTTGGCTTTGAGCGGCTGGATTGGCTGCCACGTGGCCACAAGCTTGTAGCCAATCGGAAGGGGGTAGTGCTCCTTGACCCGCTCAAATAAACAAGCGGCGAGCTGGAGTCAAGCGAAGTGAAATTAAATTCAACTCTTGGTGCAGCGGAGAAGGAGACGCGGTTCGCGAAAAGTCGCCACTGGACTCTGGGAGCAGCTTAAGTTGCCGGGGAACTACAAAAATAATAGCAAATATTTCTACTCTATAAGTTCTGCATAAAACGAAGAAATTATATTAAGAGGAAAACAACTGCAGCAGCTGCAACCGCTACAGCAGCGGAAAAGTCGGAAAGCTATGCAAACAAATGCACGTAATGCGCAGGCTAAGACCCAAGGTAAATTGTTTGCTTTGCATAGTAGAAGAAGTAGAGATGCAAGGCTACAGTATCTGTTTGATTTGTGTCAGTCAAGTCGCTCAATTCACCAACACAAACAGCCTTTAGGGCTACATGGAAAATCATTTCAATAAGCATTGAAGGAGTGCAGAATTTTCAATAATCAAATTAATTTGCATTCATAAATATTCAACGGTTCGATGAATCGGTATAATTTCTTAACAAGCAAATGGAAATTACTTTGATTTACTCAGCACAAAGGCAGGCTTTTATTTTCGAAGGAAAATTTGCTTAAAATATCCTTATTTATCCTTATTTATCTCTCACAAATAAATACAATTTTCCAGCACTCATTGTTTAGTATTTTAAACAATGGAAAACATTACCTGATGCAAACACTTTCGCAGACGGAAACAAAATTAATTTCCTGTTGGTAAATGAAATTTTCATGATTCTCGGTTTCAAGTTCGGCGCCCATTAAGCACCTTAAATGCGAATCAACATTCATGCCTGCGCCACCGTAAATGCAACTGATAAGGCCCGAGTGCGGCTGTGTTGGCTTAGAGTCGCATTTTTCCCGGAAGGATGTCGCTGCTTTGTTTGGCATCGAGCGTGGAAGAAGTACGCGCCGCGTGCTCGGCATGGAAATGCGCCTCATTAAGCCGCCGAACCACCGCGCCACCGAGCCGCCACGTTGGAAAATATGCCGAGCAAGGATTAAGCGACGATGCCGGCGACAAAATGGCGCGCCGACTATTAAGGATTTCTCTGCCCAGCCTCCTTTTCCTTCTCGTTTGCTGTATTTCCATTCCTGTTAAGTGTAATTAAAAACTTAAATGGAGAAACGCATTAAATACGCTGCTTTTTCCTGCATTTATGAAACATTTACGCAAATCTGATGCAGATGAAGTTCTGCTTAATTGTCTGTGTGCGTCTGGGTGCCGATTTAAAACAATCTGACTGCGTGGCACGCGGCGTATACGCAATATGCGGCTGTGCCACTGGGGCGTATGAGCAATATCAGATGCTGCAGGGGGGACTGAAATTTCCCCCCTACATATATACCCGTAGCATATACTAGATGTGTGAGAAATATACGTAACAACAGAACGCCATAATCCTGTGAAATAAAACCATTCTTAATGGCAACAAGCCAGCAAATGCGAATGCGAATGCATGTTCTGTTCGCTGGCTGGGAATTAGCCTCTCAGTCTCGACACTCTGCCAGACATGCCAGAAACTCATTAGCTTTATTACCCAGACACACACACTGCCACATCCCCCCCAAAAAAAAACCGAGGAGGCGGAACAGACTGAAGCAACCACAGGCTCGAGCATTTGTATTAACTATTCATGTTCGCACACAGTCACTGGGACTCGCACTCATACTCGTTTTTGTCCTCATTCACATTCAGCCATATACCCACTCTGTGTGTGTCTCAAAAGACATTTGAATAATTTTGACAAATGTGTGATTAATTCAAACATTTTGGCAACTTAGGCTGCCGTTCTTTATGCGAGTACTACAGCAAATTAGCACTTCATAAACATGAACTGGGTACAGCGGCGAATCATTAAGGATATGATATGCTAAGTAAGAGGTTAGCTTTAACTGAAACTTAACTAATTTTTATCTTAAATTTTAGGCAAAGAAAAAATTTCCACTAAAAACATTCCTCCATATGAACTAGACACTGGTTTTCCGACATTTACGATTCCCACGCTGGCAGAATTCTATTCAAGCCCACACAATGACTGCCTGATTGGGACTTGGCCGATTAAAGACCCTGACAAAGTGAAATTTATGGCACTTGCCACACACTTAAAGCTAAACGCTGAAAGTCGCTCGGTGCATAAGGCCGTCAAGCAAAATATGAGACTAAAGTCAGGCAGGACACGGGCAAGAGGACCCCGACCAGGACCAGAAAAAGTGCACAGAGCAAATAAAAGTGGCGGTATAAAAGAGTCGCATGCCGGAAACGACAAACGACAAAGAGGCTAAAAGCTGAGGGTGGGGCGGGGGAGAGCAGCCTAATGCCAATGCCAACACCGGATGCGGATGTGTGACACATGGCCAAAGGGGGCGACGGCGACCCCCGCCGACTGGCAACATACGCACAATGTCATTGTCGTTCGCTTTAAGTAGGCGACTTTATTAACGCCGAGGACACCGAGGAGAGCACCTCCCGAGTGTGCACAGAGAGTGCAAACGCAGCTGAAACACAAAAGGCAAACCATTTTAGAAGGGGATAGAATGGGCACTATGGTACTGAAATTTATAAATAACATGGAAAATATTTAGACAAAAAAGGATGCCTAAAAAGGCAAATTAAAAGCCTGTTTTAGTTCCAGAAAGCTTTTAACATTTTTTATTTTATATAATCTAACTCTAGACCTAAGTTAAACCTTATTAGACTCCATAACTCATAAACATTTTCAGGGCTTATTAACTCTCGTTTTCTTAACGAACTTAAATTCCGGCTCATTGTTCAAGTCCCCAAGTAGCTCTAAATTTTCCGCGAATCGTTTAAGGACTATTCCCACCGTGCACCTGGAGCAAAGAGAACGAAACAAACGGCATAATAGGCCGGCAGGACACCTGGGCACGTGTTGGCTGTTGTTATTCCGGCCGACCTTGCCCCGACCCACCTGGCATAAAATTAAGCGACTGTCGCCTGGCCCTCGTCTTCGGCTTAGGCAAAGGTCGTTTATGGCATGGCCACAATTTGTTGCTTTTTGATATTTATTTAGACGCGGCCGCGCCGCATGTGAAATGAAAAGCGCCGCCGAGCGGAGAGCGGACATAAATCAAAAGCGCAAGACCGACGAAAAACGTGAAGGAAAATCCGTTGCGGAAAAAGGGAAGCCGGCAACAATGGCAAGCTTTCCCCGGTCAGGTGCAGAGAGCGCGGCTTAAACTGGTTATTTATGGCCCAAAGAGATGGGCCATCTTAGTTTCCTTAGAGAGTCAGACTGAGAACTAAACATGCCTGGAGGAGGCTCGATTTATTGAAAATCAAGGTGCCCTAAGTAGGCCATGCCCCTGCCCCGGTGCCCTTATAATTTACAATCAGTTTTGGTCATTTCGGCACCTAGAACTGCTCAAAGAGCAGCGAACTGCAAGAAATAAATTGCAAATCATGGACCTTGATAGCGACGATAGCGACTTTTCGTTCGGCGGCGGGGCCAGTCCCCTCACGATCAGATCCTCAAGCGCCTCCAGCGACACCAGCAGCGTGAGCTCCGTGAAAACCAAGTCGAGTTCCAGCGAGGAGGAGAGCCGCTTTCCGGACAGCAACTACGATGTGAGTAGCTCGTGAGTACGCCACTTAAATGACTTTAAATCACCGAATTCTGCAGATTATCACCGAGGCCAACCTGAAGCAGTTTGTGCAGAGGGTCGACCGTTTGGCCGTGTTGGACGATCAGGCAGTGGATATGGTGGCCAAAATCGCGGATGTCTTTCTTAATGATGTGACCAGGCGCGTTGTCAAGTTGGCCCAGTACCGGAAGGAGCAGGTGGGCATGCTGGACCTCAAGTTCACCCTGAAGCGGGAGTATAATATGGAATTTCCCCACGAA
Organism: Drosophila greeni; assembly: GCA_018874515.1. Lineage (NCBI taxonomy): Eukaryota > Metazoa > Arthropoda > Insecta > Diptera > Drosophilidae > Drosophila > Drosophila greeni. The sequence continues at coordinate 4,834 of JAEIIM010029228.1, read as the reverse complement.
AATGTAAACGAGAAATAAAGAAGAGTGATGTTTATATAATATCAATGAAAATAAAATGATTAAAAGCTTCAAAATGTATTGTTTAAAAGTATGTATATAGTTATAAAGGAAACAACACATAAAGCTTACAATTTATTTCTTAGTTTTATTTTTTTATGATTAATTAAAATCTCTAGTATAATAAAAAAAGAACAAGCAAAACCTGCTATTGAAAACGACAAGAATAAAATCCCCAACCAACAAACTCAAAGAACCCATTCAGGTGCCTGTGAAAGAGGTGTACTCCTGATGGAAAATTGTAAACCGGATCATGATTAAGCAATTAATAAATTCAATAGCGACTGTCGAGGACCCCGACACACATTCAATGGCCCCGACAAAGCGGTCATCATGGTCTCGGCCACACTTCACCGCACTCTGGACTCTGGACCCCCGCCTTTGCAGCCGGGAATTACTCAACATAAAGTTAAAGTGCCATAAAAATGCCAAGGCACATAATGCCACACCACCGCACTCATTCTCTCACACCGACTACCGTTTACACACATGAACAAGCAACTGGGTATTTTTTTCCAAGACCCTTTTGCCCTAAAAAAGAAGGAAAACTAAGGCGGAAAATTCGTGAGCAATTTTTTTGCTGCAGGAAGAATAACGAATACTTTTTGGCCGGCCCTGGGCACGTTGTGTAAATGGCAAGAAAGGCATAATTTTGCAGCTTTTTTCTCGGTGCCTCTGAAATAAACGTGTATTTATGTATGCGGCTGCTTATCCGTATTTATTTAAATAATTATATGCCCAAGGAAACTCTGTTTCTAGCACACTTAATAGCTGGAGACCTCAGTTTCTATTTTATATCTACGGCAGAGGAATTGTCCTAGCTTTAAAAGATTAAATTTGTATATATAAATCAATCAATCAATGAAATAATAAAGCCAAAAACTATAGCAATTTAAATGCAAACAAATTAAAGTAGAAACTCCACTATAACTTTGTGCTATTTCCGGAGCTCCTGGAAAAGCTTTCATTACATCTCGAACCGCCCTCGAGGCAGCCGCAAACGTTCGCAATCATAATCCGAGAACGACACATTGGGGCGCATTTAAACTGATTTCATATTGGATCAGCAAGTGTCTCTCTACCAGGGAGAGTGTGTGGTGTGTGGTGGGTGTACTTTGGCCCAGGACAACCGCAGCCGAGCAGGAAATTCGTTTGCCGTATGTCTTGGCACGCACGCGGCCAAAATCGGTACGAAATCGAGCCGTCGAGGATTTCATGGAGACGAAATTATAATGAATTTGTCGTGCATACATTTCCAATGCGTGACGGGAGTCCCACCCAGCCAGGCTGGCCACGCCCACTCCATCAGCGAGAGGGCCGCCCCTCGATTTGGCTTAGTTCCTCCGATGGATCCGAGGAGATAAGCGGTTAAGTGACTTCGTCCTGACATGGCCCACGGGCCGTCGACGTACGAGTATGAAATAAATACGAGTCCCTCGCCCTCTGCCGTTGTTGTCGCTGTTAATATTGTCGTTGTTTCCGTTGTGTATTGGTAAATAAATTGAATTAAAGTGAAATCAGTCGCCTCTGGCCGCAATAAATTAATGAAAAAGCCTGGCTAGGCGTTGGAATAAAATATGAGGCATGGCGAGAGAGAGCTCCAAAATTGAGTTATCAGCATAAATCACAGGGAGTATTTATAGCCGAATAATGATTATGTTTGCCGGGTGACCGAAATGGTGAATTAATTTATATAAATCGTTCTAATGGGTATTTAAGGATATATGGGTTTTGAACAGGGAAAAGTGTGGGGATAAGTAGGAAAGAGAAATGTTTAATTACATTTTAGGAATGCATTTCATAGATAACATTACTCATATTAATTGTAAATGTAAATATTTACCAAGTCTTGAATTTCAACCACTTTAAAAATAATATTATTAGACTTATTTTCGTTATCCCTCTAGAGATGTCCTATTGCTTGCACTTCTGCTTAAGAGTTTACAACACAAAACCCTTTTAATTAAATTCAAGTGTTGTGCATGTCAAACACGGGCAAAGACGGAAACTTCCTCATTTCCTCCTCCTTTGAGCGAAAATTTTCAAAGAAATTTGCAAGTTATTCATGGAAACTTCGGTCTCAGGCTAAGGCTGTGTCTGGGGGGAAAACTTGCTTTGAGTGATATGTTACCAAAGAGTTGTCGCTGGCCCCGGCCAAAAAAAAAATATAAATGTATTCTTACCCGGTTCCGGGCCAAGGTCAATGAGTGGTTGCAATGCGAAACCAAACTCGAGGCTGCTGGGAAAGGAAATTCGATCCAAAATGAGAGAGAGAGCAATCAATGCCAGTTGATTACCATTCGTGGAGTTTGCCAAACTCACTTGCCGAGATGATGAATCAAGTTAATGAACTAAGTGAATTGGAAAAGTTCTCAACTTTTTGAGTCGAGCTTAAGCAAATGGAGGATACGAGCACATTTGACGTTGGCCTTGGTAACATGATGCTTTGACTGCTCCAAGAAACGCACTTGAGTTCACCCGAGGAAGGGGTTCACTTGAAAATTAATTCGAAAAGGTTAAGTTGCCTAATGGACTCCCCATGCTTTTGCTTTAAAATAATATTTAGCTTTGCTAGGTTGCTCTAGTTATGCATTTCCAAATAATACTTTTTCTGATTCTACCATTAAATTAAACACAATTTTGAGTGTAATCTCACTACCATTAATACCCTAAGTGTCAGCTCTTGATTTCCCCCATAAAAACCAAGCTTAAGCCAACATGTCTTGGCACATTTCATAAGTTCGTCACGTTCAATATCCCAAACTGGCGAGTCTTTAGTTTAATGCATTGCCATAAAATTAATATGTGCTCAGAGGACATTTTAAATCAAAATCGAGGGTATTTCCTGAGCATTTTTAAAATTATGCTCAAATCCCTTTTTATGGCCTCCAAAAGGACAGTACCCCTCCGGCAAGGCCCACGGTCGTAAAGAAATGTTTCGGCAATTTATTTATGCGAATTTGTTTACGCTTCAAACTCAAGTCTAACATGAATAAAATTATGATAAATACATATTTAATGGTCGTCTGGCGGCCGGAAGGTAAATGTGTTTTGGAAATTTATTAAATCTAATTGCACTGCAGTGTGCAAATTGTCATCTGTCACGGAAATTGAAGTGTTTGCGTAGCAAATCAGGGACAGGGCCCGAGCAAAGCGAGTGCGGTGGCTCCTTGGCAGTAACCCCATTACCACTAAGTGGCATTGCAGGCGGGGCCAAGAAAAATTACCTGCCTGCACAGGTGCCGACGCACTGTGGGTCTGTTTACTTACAAATTTTGGGACCTTATTTATTTATTTATTTCCAAGGATGCCATCTAGGCGAGTTTACAAACATTCTAAATGTAAAAATATGAAGAAGAGTGAAAGCAGTAAAGGAAATAATTGTTTGATGTTTAAAAATTATTTGCGGAGGTTTAGGAATTTAAATTTGGATATTGTAAGCATTTTTCATCATGCATTATTCTAAATTCAATTTATAAAACTCTCTAAAACCTACCAAAGATTCCTGAACCACAAAAACTAACCCTAGAGCATAGAAACCTCTTCTGTAGCCCAAATTTTGTGCCTCCTCTTCGAGGATATCCTGCCCATGGTACTTCACGGCTTGTGTTTGCATTTGCATTTCATTAAAACACAGGCAGGTAAACAAGTTGCCGCCCATGGTGCCATGGGTTCACTCAGCTCGACTCAGCCCGCACTCGCGACTACACCGGATGACGACGATGAGGAGGGCGATGGCGATGTGGATGACTATGGCTGCTAGGATCCCGCTGTTGTTTCAGCTTTCCGCTGCTGGCATTGAGTGCCAAATGACAGTGGAGCAGCCTCAGAGTGCAGAGGGCGTGGCAAGTGCACTGCAATTGCATGTGAGTGGGTTTCACTGATTGCGAGCGAAACGTGACACGCCCCGGGCCTTACATTAAGTATCCGCCCGGTGTGTTTCAATTAGTTTGCGTTACGGCCGAATAAACACGTTAAAAGTGCGTGTAAACACGGGGAGGAGGGCAGGCATAAAAATACCAAAGATAATGACGCCATGTCCAAGGGCAAACAATAAAAGCGGCAGCCAAATTAGGCGATATTTCGACAAGAAAAAAAAGAAGGGAAAGAAGGAAAACAAACAAACAAACCGCCAAATAAACTGTCACTTGTCACCGGCGACCCTTGGGTTTTCCCACGGGAAAGACGCCACGGCATCTGGTCAGATAATTTCCTTTGTTTTCCGGCAAATGTTTTCATATAGAAAATTATACACCTTTTTTTGCTGAGCTATTTTTCCGCTTCTTTTATCACGGCTTGCGCCTTTTAAAAATTCTGTTGTATCCTCTGTTTACTTTTCACGCACGTCCGTGAGTTCGGAAACTCCGGCACAGGTAGCAATATGCAAATCACAAAAACAAAGAGAGGGAAATGTCCGCAAAAATATGAGCAGGAAGCGGAAAATCCATCGGCATGGCATTCACGTGCATTTCCCCCCCCAAGTGCCCCGGGGAAATTCGAGAGGGAGCCCCAGAAGATAACTTCTTTAATGCAATCCGCCCTGAATTCCGGCTTATGACAACTCGAATGTCGAAGTACGTGTCTCGGGTCCTGGTCCTGGTGAACACAAATATATGTCAGCCTTCTGATATGATTTGAATTTATTTAATTTGCATTTGTTTAGGTGCGTGAGCTTCCTTTCTGGCTGGATTCTATTTCGTGTTGTTAACTTATTTAAACTAATTGATTGGGTTAAGTGACAAAAGGGAGGGGTTTCTTTCAATATTAAATATGTTTT
>JAEIIM010029196.1:0-11139 GCA_018874515.1 Drosophila greeni | reverse complement strand
CACTTCTAATACTGATATATTATCAAAGGAAACGTATACAAATTTAATGCTAGAAAGCAATTGAAGACCCCCCTATTTTCTGTACCATCTAATTCATTCCAGCAAGCCTTTATCACCGACTGATTGCCGCTGGCCATTTGTATGCCATTCAATAGCAAATTGTCCACCGTTTGCATAAATGCAAAGTATTTTCGCTGCGGCATTGCCGTTCGTTTCCTTCGTGTCGCAAACTGCCGTTATATTTAACGTTGACATTTTATTGCCATTTGCGGTTGTAATTGCTATATGGTGGCACGCCCCATTTTGCAAGCGAACCCAACTGACCTTGCCGAGGGTCCCGGAATGGAATGGAATGGAGCTTTGTTGGGGGTCTTGGTCTGGGTCTGGGTCTGGGTCTGGGCCCGGGTCTGGGTCCGCGTCCGGGTCCAGCGATTATCAACACGAAAATCCATGGCCAACCCATCGACCATTGCCTATTGTCGGGGCTTAAATCGATTTGAACAAATTTAATTGCTTCGGTTTCGGCTCGCTCTCTTTTTTCTATGTTTATTTTGGGCTTTTCTTTTGCTGTCCACTTTTGTCGTATGCCAATTGGCAATTGCTTTTTAAGTGTGTCTATGTGACCAGAGTTGTTGAACCGTTAAAAACGGATGCGGTCGAAATAGAATCGGACGGCAGGGTCCCGGCAAAGTGACAAAAATGAGAGAACAATAAGAGCCAACAAGAGTTCGTTCAGGCAGCATTCAGGCTTTGTCGTCACAACAATTTGTTGTTAAATGAAGCGCACTTTTATACCCGGTACTTGTGTGGAGTACAAGGGTATATTGTATTCGTGGCAATGTTTGTAATGGAGCTGGGACCCACTTCCGACTTTGCAAATTGGATAACAAAAGAAAGATATATGATAAATGGCAATTATCCCTAAGAGGAGCTAAAGAAAGCACCTTCTTATAAATGATATTTATCAATTACCTTAAAGAGGGATATTTAAAGAGTTATCCCCAATGTTTTTATTTATTTTTGTTATGTAAAACTGAAACTATTTCAAAACTCCCTAAATGCCACACTTTAAATTAAGTTCAACTTAAAATTGTGTCGCAAAGTTAATTGTCCAGAGCAAGTCTTGAGCTGCATTTAAAAAATAACTGCATATATATATGCATGGGACTTATGGCTTTACTCTTGAGGTGGAATATATTGCACTATTAATTTTTGCTATAGCCTCGAGCAAGTGCTCAAACTTTGTCTTGCCCAAGTTTGCCTCATCCTTGCTGACTTTCTTTACCTTTTGTATCTTTTTTTAGTACTCTTTCAAGGTGGGTTGTGTGTAGTGTGGCCAAAGTTGCAAGATAACCATAACGGAAGTTCGCTGGCTCATATACTGCAGATATTATTAACACAAGTGCGGCGGATTCTGCGGCGGTGACAGGTGCAAAAGCGGCTGCCGAAGCACTTTCGCATCGGAAATTGGCAAACTGCACGCGACGGCTCGATAAGTCGCGGTGAGTCGTTGCTGTCATCATGTCACACGCCAATCACCAATCACCTGTAGTGTGCCCGTGCCCGTGTCCGTGCCCCGTGCCCGTTCCCGTAGGAGAGATGCAGGACTGCAAAACCGGAACGAGGGCTGCACTCGGACGTGGCACGTGCACCGCTCAGCGGCAATCATTGTCAAATCACATCGGGCATGTTGCCCAATCATTGGCCTGTTGCCACGGACAGTGATATCTTTCCGCTCCATCTGGAGGAGGACTGTGGAGCCACTTACAAGCCGAAAATGCCCGGAGGCTGCCAGGACTCGAAAGCAGGAAAGCCAGGAAAGCCAGTGTGGCTGCGGCTGTGTCTCTCTCTGTGTATAATCAAATATTCCCCAACAAACAAACACGCCACAACCCCGAATCTGGAGCTGGTCCTGCTTTGGCTCCTGCTGCTGCTGCTGCTGTTTGAATTTCAATTTCAGCCAAAGTTTCGCGATGCAGTGGCGACTTTTGCTTTACTGGCAGGCCACCAGGCAACAGCCAGCAGCTGCTGCTGTTGCTGTTCCTGCCATGCGCCACGCCCTTTTCAATTTTCTGCACCCCAAGTGGGCGCCGATTCGGGTGCAGTTCCTCCGCTTGAACCAACGCATTATGGACGCTCCAACACGCGCAGCGGCAACAGGCGACAAAACTTTCCCTATCGAAGGCAGGGGGCGGGCTAAAAAGGGTGAAATATCGCAAAAATTTCACTCTAGTATGCCGACGATGGGGTCTCTCTCTCTCTCTTGTTTTTTTAGTTTTTGGTTTGGGATGTTTTCGGGATGGGATGGTGATGGTGCGTGCGATGAGGCAGTTGTTTGAGGTGGCAAAACTTTGAGTGCTGCCAAAGTTTGAATTTAATTTGGCGATATCCCAGACAAGATTGCCCCCCCTACCACCGCTTTTGCCTTGGTTTATGTTTTAATACAACAACGTTGGGTAGTAGAACATGATTGCTATTGCACTTTACCAGACCAGAACTTGACTTTAACTGGTTTCAATTGTTCCCTAAACGTTCTAAGGGGTTTAGTAATTTCATTTAGGGTCTGAGCAGGGGTTTATTTAGAGTTTGAGAAGGGGTTAAAAGTCTAAGGTGTTTTCTAAGGAGAGGACTTAGGGGGGCTTAAGTCTTACTCAAAACACTATTTTAATTCACTTTTAAAGCTGTTACAACTTAATCAGTTATTAATAACCTGATATTTAGTCGCACAACTTAATATATCCTCAATTTTAAAGAAAGTAAATGATCAAGGACATTGATAAAACCATTGGCGCCCGAACAGGGACTCGAAGAAGAACAAAGGATACTCTCTTAATTTCTTAACTTAATATGTTATTAATAACCTGATATTCGGTTGCAAAACTTAATATATTAATTATTTTAAAATTATGTAAAAGTTAAAGGACTTCGGTGAAACCATTGGCGCCCGAACAGGGACTCCAACACAGGATACTCTATTTATATATTTTAAAAAGCTTTCAAGAATTGTCTGAATAAATAAGTAATTAACTAAAATTCTTCAACATCTTTTCTATATTTCCCCCATTTCTTGCTGTGCACTTTGCTTGATGTGCCAAATAACAGCATAATTTTCATCTAGCCCCTTCTAGGCGCGCCGATCATCGCTTGAATGATTGATGGCTTTGTGAATGGGGCCATGAGTCCTGCGAGCTACGTTCTCCCCACGCTCTCCCTACGCTCTCCGCTCTGCATTCTGCATTTTGCGCTCGGCGTCCTGTCTGGGTTACATGCATACATATATGGACCGACATGACGTCATGGGCTTCCTATTTTTCCAATTTGGTTTCTTTGTGTTGCCTTTCAGTGTTTCAACGAGCGCTCAATATTGTGTGCGACTTGCTCATTTACGATGCACCCACACACACATGCATTTTCACACAAACATTTACACACACACCCTGGCACACACACTCTGGCACATGCACCCGCATGTATCAACGTGCACACGACATATTACACGCAATTGCGTTGCCATTTTGCGGGCTGTTTGCTCGCCTTGCTCGCCGTTCGCTCGGCTCTTGGAACGCCATTCAGCGCTCACCATTTGCCATTCGCCATGCGCCAATTTTGTAATACAATTTAATTTGTTTTGGCCGGACGTATACTCAATATTGCGCATACGTCATGTGGCCAGGCCACAGAGACCATTACGCGGGGATCTGCCCGCACACGCATTATGAAATGTGCTCAATGTGCATAATAATAAAAATTGTTGAAAGTTATTGGACGGTCAGGCTGGACACAGGACACTGGCCACACTGGACACTGGACTCGGCTGGGGGATTGAAATTGATCGGACGCGGACGCGAACGTGAACGTGCATGCATATATGTAAGCACACTTCAGGACCGAATTTTCATCAATCATATATCGTATTCGATATGGACAGTGTAATTTCCCCCGCACACATCACACCACATCACACCACACCGCTGCCACATTAGGCGAGTGTCGTATTCCTTATTTATGAATTCATCGCTGGCAAGGAGCAGCGCCTATTAATGGCCCATTCCCGGGCAGGGCCACTTTTATGTACATTTATATATATATGTATGTGACCACTAGATCCAGGCCCACCCCCAGCCATTAACCAGCAATCCGGCCCCGCCTCCAGCCCCAGCCCCAACTCCAGTCCAGATGATGCCCAATTGTCTGTCCGTCCGATAAGTGCTCCGCATTATGTGGACGCGGACAAATGAAATTCGTCGGCTTTCGACTGCTTTTTGCTTTCGTTTCCAGCCCGGACACGTCCGTCGTCCACCATCGTCCAGAGGCTTGTTGTGCCACAACACGTCGCTTTCGAAACAAAAAAAGTGCATTTGCCATTCAGTCTGGCCACATTTGCTGTGCATTTACCGTCTTAATGTGTCGAACTGCCTTCTTGCTATCGCAATTTGCATTGCTTATCGATGGACATGAGCTGTCCCAATTTGCCCCTCGCACACACACACCCCCTGGTTGTGTAGCTACACAGATAGATAGATGGATAAATAGATAGATGGATAGATTGGTTCGTCAACAAGTAACTACTACATGACTAGAAGCCAGCCGCACATTTTGAATATCCGGGGGAAAAAAGAGCAAACAAGTCAGTCGTTCGGAGCAACGATTTCAAAAGGTATTTACCCAGGAAAATATTTACACAAAGTTCTCTGTCATAAGTAACACACAAGATGCTGATGTTATTTTTTAAGGCAAATAATATCTATAGTTTGTGCTGTGTTTTTGCCAATTTAGGTAAACAGGAGAGCAATCAAATTAGTCGGGATATTCTAGGTTACTTTAATTGGATTTCATTCAATTTTGATGTTAGCTTTGGTGAATTAGAAGTGAAAAAGTGATGAAATTGTAGCTACAAAGTTAAGGGTTTGTTTCTTAACTATTAAAATATTAAAAGATGTTTTAACATGTGTTATATTATAGAGTAAATATTAAGATAACCCTCTTCAAGTCACTCCTAAGCAAAGGTCTGGTCATATTCCCAGCTCCATTGAACTACCTCTCAACTTTATATAGACATCTCTCTGTCTGCCATCTCCAACCAAGAGTCTGGTCTTCATTATAGCCCTGATGCTGCTGCTGCTGGCCATTCAATTCAATTTGGCCCGCCTTCTTAGCGCTCTTGTTGGTGCGTTAAAATTGTCTTTTGAGCGAAATTAAGACAACATTTAACGCCTCGTTGGAGGCGGTCATGGTGCGACTAATGGGCGTGGCCCCCATTGTTTTTAGCACGGCGCATTACTTAGTGCTTCTGACCATTGTTGTTGGTCCTGGCCCGGTTACTCCTTCGGTTCCTTCGGCATTCCAGCTGCCACTACTACTGCTATAGTATTATTATTATTTTTTTTTGTGTGTGCACAAAAGGAACATCAAAGGCGGGAGTCCCGTTTTCAGGTAGCTTCTCTGCGCTCGGGTCTCTGCGTCTCTTTTATACGCCTCCGCCTTGGCAGGATCTGCAGGGACCTCCTGGAAAACGGGGGAAGGCGCACACCCCTTTTTTTTTCTGGCAGTGCCAGGCATTTGTGTCGCTTTCCTGGCTTCCCGGTTCCCGGTCTCCGCCGAGCAGCAGCAGTAAAAAATAAGTGCTTAGGAAAAAATGGCAATTTACTTTTGTTTTACATGGCGACAAGGCACGATTACCCCTGGTCCGCCCCCCTGCTTCGTAGAAAAAAACTATAAAAACAGAACTAAAATTGTATGCCATAAAAATTATTGTCTCGAGATTTGAGCACACAAAAGAGCAGGAGTGGGAGCTAGAGGAGGAGCAGGAGCAGGAGCTGGAGGAGCACGAGCAGTTGAAAGGGTTGGCTTCGCTCCGCTTGGTTTGGAGGTTGGACTCGGCGAATATAAAGCGACTTTCAAGAAAATGAAGTCCTTCGGACGGAGATGAACCGGGAAGTAGGAGGAACGATAGACGAACGACGACGGCGGCGGCGGCGACAGGAAGTGTGTGAGTTTCCCCCAGGAAGCCAGGCCGAGCCGGAGATGGCGGTGAGTCGACAAGAGGGAGAGTCAGGGGGAGAGCCAGAGAGGAATTCCAGCTATTTGCAAGCTGCTGTCATATTAATCGATGCTCTTCCGCCAAAATGCCAGCAGCTGCTGTCCTTTTAAGTAACTAAGAACAGGGAGTAGGAGCAGGAAGCAGGGAGCAGGGAGTAGGAAGTAGGAGCAGAGAGTAGGGAGCACGGACCAGGAGCAGTTCCAGGACCAGTACCAGGACCAGGAGCACCGTGACCAGGACCTAGGTAATTGCTGAGCGTGTTGGCTAATAGCTTAAATAACTTACAGGACGACAGGACGTTTAAATCGATAGATAGACAAGTGCATTGACCGGCGTCTAAGCTGCTCCTTACCTTCCTTCCTTCCAAAACCAACATTTCTTATACGCAACGTTGGACCAGGAAGAAAAGTTTAGGGGCGAGCAAAAGTAACAACAATAAAAATAGAAAAAAAAAATAAAACTGGAGAAAGAAAACGTAAAAACCACAGACACAACCGCCGCATCCACATCCGCATCCGGTTTCTAGTGTAAGCCAGACAACAATTCAATCGAAAGCGGCATCCTGTTGCGGGTGCAAAATGTTGTCCTGCGAGAGTCAGGACCGCCCCCTGGTGGCACACCCACCCCATCCTCCTGTGTCCTGCAGCGCTTTGATGCTTTTCTGCTTTTCCTGCAGTTTTAATTTATTTCCAGCGAAAGTTTGATTGCATCAGATGCTGTGCTCCTACTTTTATTTAACAATTGTTCTCCTCCACACTCCTTATTCCCCTTTTATAGTGTGGAATTTTTTTTAAATTTTTATATTTTGATAGGATTTTTCGATTAAAAACAAGACATATGTTCTTGCCGGAGGTGTGTGAGGGTGTCAGCAGCGCCATCAGAAAGCAGTGGCGTTGACAGCTCCTCTACCTTGCATATTTTTATACACTTTTCGGTGAGAACCCCTAAGGGCGTCAAGGAAAAGGGAACAAGCTGAGATGAAGCATATATATAGTATATTTTTTGCATACTCAGTACTTGCATATCCTTGATTTAACTCTCTCTTAAGGGGTGCCATACATAGACTCGAAACTCAAACACACTCAATATCAAATAGTCGGCAATAAGTTTAGTGACTTTTAGTTTTGACCCTGCGGCAGGCAGGCAGGCAAAGCAAAGAGCACTCTCAGTCACCCTCAGAGACATTCTCAAGGAGGTGGCTCCTTGTCCTCTTCCTTCGGTATTCCTCTCCTTCATCCGTCAACTTGAACTCCGGAGCAGATGCCGCCGCTTCAGACTCGATTTACGACTACATATTGCCGCGCTGCGGGTAGTCAGCCTTGGACTCTGACTCGGATGGGATTGTAATAGACAAATTCGGCTTGATTTACATGCACGACAACTAGCCAAGCCTCCCGAAGCCCTCAACCCGTAACCTGAAACCCGAAACCCGTAGCCCGAAACCCGTAACCCTCAACCCGTAACCCTCAACCCAAAAGCCAAAATCTTCCCCCCCTTCAAGCAATGCAACTCACTTGCCAAGTGTTGTGGAGTGGAGTAAAGTGATGTGTGGGGAAGCAGGCATGAAGCATCAGGCTCTGTTTGTCTTCCTGCGAGTGGTACAAAGTCCAAACGTTCCAACTGAGCCAGTTCCCGGGCCAAACAAGTGCGCAGCACTCGAAATGCAACAAAATTTATGTACATATGCATTACCATATGCCATGTTAGTAGGCAGAGCAGTGAGGAGGATATTGAGGAGGAGCAGGGAGCAGGAGCGAAGCAGGGAGCAGAGCGGAAGAGCAGGGAGAAGAAGCAGGAGCAGGAAGCAGGGAACAGAGCGGAGCAGGATCCCCTCTAAGATGGCATAAGGGTGCTGGCAGGGCGGTCTCAGTCTCTCTATCTGCCTGGCGACTTTCTGCTTTCAGCCCATCATTACACGCAAAGAAAAGGAAGAAACTGAGGCCCTTCAAACCCTCGTAAAGGTTGAGGAGTTAAGGAACAGCCAGGAGAAGGCATGCAAAGTACAAGCTTTTCTGCAACTCAACCCAAGGTCACAGGGTGACAGGACTCTTCTCTAATTCTCTATTAATATTTCCCCCTATATCCAGCCTTAATTTGGCACCGTGCATCACCGCATTTCGACCGCTGCTCAAACGGCGGCCTCACTGACTTTCCTCGTCCTGCCAGCAAGCAACAAATGAGCCCGCTTGAGAGTCATGCCAAAAAGGGAGAAGCTGAAAGTTGAATGCCGCTAAGCTGGCGCCAAAAGTTTCCTGTTTCTGTACGGGTCGGTCCACAGGTCTAAGGGGTCTAAGGGGTCTCGGGTTGGGTCTCTCTCTCTCTGTTTCTCAATTGCTCAGAGCTGAATAAATGTTGGAGCCGACGACTTTGAGCAAACTTTGGAGCAGCGAGCAGAGGCCAGCAGCCAGCCAGTCAAGGAAGCGCACCCAGTTTTGAATGCGAGCAGTTTGCGAAAGTTTACTGCCACTACGGGGCCAAACAAAGTGACTGCAGTTTGTTGTCCTCGTCAGGACTGAGGACTCGAAACGCAGGACTCAGAACGCACAACTCACAACTCAGAACTGAAGGCACTCACACACGATGGGCCCAAAGAGTCTGATGTATTGTGCAAATCATAGAATACTTATAAAGCAAACGGGGAAAGTTTTTGGGGGGTTTCCCACTCTCTCTGTGCCCCCAAAAACTAACGAACAGGAATCGTAAATACTGAAAGGCCCAGACAACTTGGCGAACATTATGATTTGGCCACCAAATGAGCAGCTGAAGGCTACAAATCCAAGTTGTAACAACTAATAAAGATACACTTGGGTTAACGAAAGGATTTTGGATATGTGGATATCTTGTAAATATTTAAAATTGCATTTAAAATTCGAATTATTAATGATAATTACTTGTTGGTCTGTGACTTTTGCTATGTAATACCCTTGAACTAGGCACAAAAACTGCTTTCTGGCCGCAGATGGATGAGCTTGGCAATTAGGCAGCAAACCCCAAATCGTTAGCATTTGGCATACACAAGGAAAAGCTAAGGGAAAACTACTCTCTAGAGTGTCTTTAAGGGGTTTTAATATTATTAAAGAAATTACAGAGGAAACTATGATGGTTTAGGCTTTAAATTGGGTCTTGGGTTAGCTCTTACAAGGGGTTTCAATGATAATACAACTATTTATTTTAACTTTTAGCTCTTTGAAGTTTCTAAACATTTTGTTTTCAGTGCAGTCCTCAATGTCAGTCTGATTGCGGCCTAGATGGCGTCATGTGCAACTAACAGCCTGCCAAGTCGTAATAGTAGTTTCCCAGAGCGCGTATTGCGTATTGTGGGGGAGATATTGGGGGAAATACTGGGGGAGTTACGAGGGGAGATACTGTAGGAGATACTGGGTTGGATACTGGGGGAGATACTGAGGGATATACTAGGCTTGATACTGGGGCTGTGATACCCGCAGGGTGACGGGTGACTGTAACAACGAGGAGGCTTTGTTTACAGCCAATCCGTTCAATATGCAACCAAGTCCACGCCACTTGTGCCCCTAATGAGTTGACAGAGGCTGGGGCAAGTGGAGTGGAAGAATGCTCAGACACGGCTCTCTCGCACGCAAACACGTAGGAATTGTCAAAGCCAAACTCTGATTGACTTTGACTGCTCAATCATCTGGAAGGGGAGACACGGTGGGCATGATAGCTCCTCCTAATCTCTGCGTGTGCCTCGCTGGTCAGATAACTGACTAAAGGAAACTAAGCCGTTGAATACAGACTTTTCCATATATATATACCTGTATATATATTCAGGCCAAGAATTGATAAGAGGATTAACATTGGTAGGGTCTCGCACATGTGATTAAAATCAATATAGACTGTGGAGCAGTTTTTATCTCTAGCTTTGTTCATTTCAAAGGGAATTAAAAGCTCTGGCTCAAGCAAAAAAATGCGTATTTAAATGAAATGAATGAAATAAATTAAATCAATATTTATTAAAGCTTTTGAGGCACTAAATAAATATGAGGGTTTTATATTTTTTAAATCAATAGAAAAGCATTTGCCTTTCAGGCTTAATTACAAGGTGCTTTCAGGTAACTTCCTTGCCTGGTAACACATTGAAATTTATACACTTCTTAAGGCGAAATACTGTTCATTGTTTGCTTGATTATTTTTGATTTGCCTAGATTAGAGTTCATTTGATTTCAGCGCGTGATGAGGCTGTGATATGTGCTATATATGAATATATATCCATAATGGGTGTGTGTGCTGGGGCATAGGCTTCTTAATAAAAGACTTCGGGGACTTGAAGGGGGCCTGGACCCGCACTCACCTCACACTCAGACAATGCTACAAAAGTGCCTGGCCACGCATAATGTGCCAAACACACACACACACGTATAACATATATGTACAAATATATACATGTACATACATGCACGCGCATGCATATGCATCGCAGTGCATGCAAAAAGTATGCAAATCGAAATTTGCATGCAAAGTGCCATCAAGAGAGCGTCAGCCAGAGAAAGAGTGAGTAAGAGAGAGCTAGTGAGAGAAAGAGAAAGAGCTACAGAGAGAGAGAAAAAACTACAGAGAAAGAGTAAGAGCGAAAGAGAGAGAGCTAGAGCTAGTGAGAAAGGGACAGAGAGGGAGCGCGCCTGCAAAAGTGGAGCGAAACTCATTAGCCATGCCAAGAACCGTGCTGGAGGGAAGGGCAAAGGGAACGACTCGGGCCGGGTCGGACCGGCACTGGGCAGGACCAGCCGGAGTTGGGCACACTAAGAAGAAAAGCAGGTGCTAAAATCAAGCACAATGGGATTTCGTTTAAGTATCCCACTGGATGATGATACCCCTGTCGTCCCAGTCCGCTGGATGCTTAAATGCAAATGCGGCACAAAGGTACGTACCTACGTACGTACGTGCAGACTCCATTGAATTTGCTTTGCATCCGGGTTTTTGGTCACGGAATTTTTTTAAAAATCTTGTGGCATTACGAATTAATGGTATCATTTAAGAAAATAATATTTGAAAGGGTAGAGAGAGTAAAGGTGTGATTAAAGGTTAAATAATATGGAAAATCGAAAGCAATGATGATTTTGGGTACAAAATTTAGGTTATGT
>JAEIIM010029093.1:0-14015 GCA_018874515.1 Drosophila greeni | reverse complement strand
CCTATTTAGTTATTTTTTGTATTAACCATTAACATATAATATATTTATTACTCCTTATTTACTCATTAATAATTACATCCCTTATCAAATGAATTATTTCGATAAAAATCAATAAAATAATATCTAATATAAGATAAAGAAAAATAAAAACCCACTGAGGTAACTTTTAAAATAGCTTTAACAGTTTTAATTCTAATAAAATATGGCAAAATTTTTTCTTAGATCGGCTATGTTAAATCTCATATAAATAATAAAATAAAATAAAAGTTGTATTAATTCTTCCTGCTTTTTTCTTGAACCGTTTTAAAAGTTATTTAATTATTAGAAGCTGTGAGAAGTAAATCCAGACATACAGCAGACTAACATGTGCCAGCATCCGACCCGAATCTTTGTTTAAAAACCATAAAGAAAGCAAGCAAGCACTTTGCTCTAACTTATTTCTGTTTTATCAGACATCTCACACCAACTTGCACAACGAAGTGCGACGTTATTAAAAAGATATAAAAGTAAATTTCACTTACGGAAAATATCACAAATTAGAGGAGGAATGTCAAGTTGTTGTTTGCACTGGCAGTTGTGTTAGGCAGTTGGCGGGCAGTTGGGCAAATAATAATCTTGTAACTAAAACTGTAAGAAACCATAATTAACAGATGGATACAAGTAAAGAGAACTGAATCAAAATAAACACATTTAGAATGCGCATAAATCGATGACCAAACAATTGTATATGTATGGCGGTTTCTACCTGTTGAAGGTTAGTTAACGGCGTCAGGTCCTCCATTGATTATTCCCTGCTTGTCACTGTGGGATGCTCCTGCGAAGGTCACAACGTCGACGCGCAATATTCTCAGTGCGGGAATGGGGAAATCACATAAAATTCACAACGGTTCGCAACTCCATGGGCTGTGGGAGAGGGCGGAGGCGCAGGACAGGAGCGGATGCCAATTATCTTTGACAAGAGTGTCTGGAAAAGCACTGCGAATCGAACGGAGAAAACATCAACAATGAATCATGTTGTATTCATTCATCAAAGACGTCTGTTTGATAACACGCGACGGTCGGCCGACCGATAGCAAACATTTAATGTCCAGTCGCAAGACACTTCTTTGACGTTTGTATTGTTGTGGTTTGTTGTCGTTACATATTTGTGTTTAAATATACATACGTTACAATTTTCTTCGGAATTAGCTCGCAAAAAAACAACTGCCTGGGGAGACCTGCACTGCGAAATACCAACGGCTGAGGTTGGTTTTTTTTCCGAATTTATCGATAATTTGGCGGCACAGTAAAGGCACGATAAAATGAAAAATATAATTTAATAAAACCAAGAAAACCCAAACATTTTGAAAAATTCATTTTTAAATTTATTTTTATTAGAGTCAAATAGGTTACAAAATAGCAAGTCAAGTTAATGTATGTAAATTACATTTTCTCATCAAACAAACTATGCTTTTCGCGTCATCCGAACTACCCAGTAAAGCCTGTACCTAATCGCCCATCGCCTATGTTTTCGGTATTATTTTCACATTCCAGCGACGGTCCTACTTTTGTGTTCTCTCCCAATTCGTGACGTGTCTGCGGTAAATTTATTAAAAATCTCCGTTTTATACCCAAATTACCGGAGAAACCGTATAAAAAGAGCAACATGGTCGAGCTGGCGAGTGTCATATCAAAGTTCTACAACGACTACGTCCAGAACACCCCCAAGAAGCTCAAGCTGGTGGACATCTATCTGGGCTACATTCTGCTGACCGGCATCATCCAGTTTGTTTACTGCTGCCTGGTGGGCACCTTCCCGTTCAACTCCTTCCTGTCGGGCTTTATCAGCACCGTCAGCTGCTTCGTCCTGGCCGTGTGCCTGCGCCTGCAGGCCAATCCGCAGAACAAGGCTGTCTTCGCCGGCATCTCGCCGGAGCGCGGATTCGCCGACTTCATCTTTGCCCATGTTATCCTGCACCTGGTGGTGATGAACTTCATTGGCTAACAAACTTGTACAACTCGATTCGCATGTATTTAAAATAAAATGTAAACTAATTGTAGATCTTCCTGTAGGCTCCGTAGAAATCGAACGGCGTCTGATTGAAGTTCAAATTGAGTTCGGGTTCCGGAACGTACATGTCAATAAGTCGTATATTCTCCAAATAGTCGGCAAGTTTGAGCTCGGGCTGCTTGGCCTTGGCCTTGGCCTTGGCTGGGCGCGAGCTCGTCTTCTGCTGTATCAACGCCGAGTCGTTGACGTTCAGGGACTCCAGATTTTTAAAAATAGTTTCTTCCGGCTTGAAGTTCAGCTTCTGCGAGATCTTTTGGGATATCAAGTTAGGATTAAGTTTCTTTTGATATATCAGAGACTTACTTTTGGAGCTATGGTGGCCATAGATTTCGGCGATAGGGTCACCAACGTCTGCGCCTTTTTTATGGTGTCGATCTCGCTCTTTTGGCGCACGCAGGTGTTGAACTCGGGCACGGCCAACTGCTGCAACACGGGTCTCGGGGTAGGCGAGCTTTCCGTAGCCCGGGCGGCGACCGGTGGCAGTGGTTCCTCCGCAACCCGGCAAGTAAAGGCCTCAACGACGACATTAGGCGGTGCTGACGGTGGGCAATGGAGGCGACGTATTGCGGAACTGTGTCGCTTCAAATTAGGACAGGTTTGACGCTTGTACGGCATTCTGAACAGAGACGGGGACGCCCCACGCTACTAATTTCAAATTAAACTCCTCAATGAAGCAGCAAGGCAATTGTAAATATTTCTAAAGTTTGACAGATAACTGTACTGGAACTCAACGCCGGTGGTGTCGCTTTCCAACACTGGTTCGTCTCAGCTGTTGGCCGAATGGGCGAAATATAAATAATTCTGTTTCTTCAATAAAATGGCCCTTTCACGTGCCAAACCAGAAGAACTGCCCAAGGATGCCGTCGTGATCACAGAGGATCAGGCCTTGAAATACCAATGGAAGATTATAACATCCTGGGACAAAGTGGGCGATGTGTGAGTGAAATGCTAAGTACACTGGTCGCTTACCTAATATCCAAAACCAATTGTTTTGTGCAGGTGGTCCCTGCGCTACGCTCCTGGAGTCCTGAGTGCTATGGCCGCGGCCACGGGTGCCTACATAAATAACCACTATCGCACCAAACTACGGCTGGGCGGGCACGGTAGGCTTTCCAGCTACTTGCCCATTGTCGCCGTACCCGCCATATTTACCATGCTGACGCACAAGTTCTTCATCCAGCGACCGATTCTCCTGAATCCACTGGGTCAGTGCCCCGCGTGCCTCCAGGTGCGAAGTGCCGCCTTCCAGACTAGCTTGGGAATTGTGTATCCCACGATCCTGGCGCCCTTTGCCGCTTTCATGTTTGCCACCCGCTGCTACACATATCGCATGCCCTCGGTCACGGAGAACCCGCGGGAGGTGTTCATGCTGTGGCGGAAGCTCACGCGACCCATTTTTCCGGCCCTGGGCACCATTATCTGCGTTCAGGCCCTGATCACCATGTTCCTCACTGGGCTGGAGGACAAGCAGAACTTCCAAATGATGCTGCGGATGAAGGAAATCGAACACGAGCTGGAGGAAAAGCACATGCCACAAAGATTCAACTTCTAATTGTTTTTACTTTGTTACCTAGCTGAAATAGAGGCGCACTTTTGGGAGAGAACCCTGAGTGCTGAGTGTTTGTAGATTAAATGGGTTTTTTATTTGAAAATATTGTAAATAGTTAAATATTTCGTTAAATATTCAAGTTTACAGTTTTAGTGTGTGGCCGTATAGCGGGAATTTCAAAATCGAAAGCATATTTGGCGATCCTGCCAACGGTCATACTCCGCACACATTCATCGGCTGCAAGTCGGCTGACGAAATTGTTTGAATTTGCATTTACTGTTGAAAACGTGAGTAATACATAACAAATATTTATCAACAAGGGAGAGAGGGTGTACTGCCAACTGGAAAATTCAAGAAGCAACCACTTTTCTCTCTTAAATCGCTTTGAAATTGGGTAATATTGTCACGTCGTGCGGGCGGCGTGCACTTTCACTGCTCCGATTTTGTGGCCAATTGAGGGGTTAGGGGAATCATTTGTCGCGTGGCAACCTTTCAGTGTGCGCATTTTCTCACCTGCTCCCCCATTGCAGCAAGCACCACCAGCATAATGAAGTTCCTGACCGCCAAGGAGGTGCGCGATGCGTATCTGGGCTTCTTCAAGGAGCAGAAGCACATCTACGTGCACTCCTCCAGCACGATTCCGCTGGACGATCCGACGCTGTTGTTCGCCAACGCCGGCATGAACCAGTTCAAGCCCATCTTCCTAGGCACCGCCGATCCAAACAGCGAGATGTCCAAGTGGGTGCGCGTGGCCAACACGCAAAAGTGCATTCGCGCCGGCGGCAAGCACAACGATCTGGACGATGTGGGCAAGGACGTCTACCATCACACCTTCTTTGAGATGCTGGGCAACTGGTCCTTCGGCGACTACTTCAAGAAGGAGATCTGTTCCTGGGCCTGGGAATTTCTCACCGTGCGCCTTGCCCTCCCCAAGGATCGCCTGTACGTCACCTACTTCGGCGGCGATGAAGCCAGCGGCCTGGAACCCGATCTAGAGTGCAAGCAATTGTGGCTGGACTTGGGCCTCAAGCCGGAGCATATCCTGCCGGGCAGCATGAAAGACAACTTTTGGGAGATGGGAGAGACTGGACCGTGTGGACCCTGCTCCGAGCTGCACTTTGACCGCATCGGCGGACGCAGTGTCCCGGAGCTGGTGAACATGGACGATCCCGATGTATTGGAGATCTGGAATCTTGTGTTCATCCAGTACAACCGCGAGTCTGACGGCAGCCTTAAACAGTTGCCCAAGAAGCACATCGACTGCGGCATGGGATTCGAGCGGCTGGTGTCCGTTATCCAGAACAAACGCTCCAATTATGACACGGATCTGTTTGTTCCGCTCTTCGATGCCATCCAGGCAGGCACTGGGGCACCGGCTTACCAGGGACGCGTCGGCGCTGATGATAGCGACGGCATTGACATGGCGTACCGCGTGCTTGCTGATCACGCCCGCACTATCACCATTGCCCTGGCTGATGGAGGCACTCCAGACAATACTGGCCGTGGCTATGTTCTGCGTCGTATCCTTCGTCGTGCTGTGCGGTAAGTAGTCTTAGGAATCCATTCTTTGAGAGAAGTAATATAATACTTTATTTCCCTGTAGCTATGCCACTGAGAAACTGAACGCCAAGCCTGGATTCTTTGCCACGCTGGTAAACACTGTCGTGGACCTGCTGGGCGATGCCTTCCCCGAGGTAAAGAAGGATCCGCAGCACATCATCGATATCATCAACGAGGAAGAGCTCCAGTTCCTCAAGACCCTGACGAGGGGTCGTAATTTGCTGAATCGCACAATCGAAAAGCTGGGAACCGCAACCATCATTCCTGGCGACGTTGCCTGGCGATTGTACGACACCTATGGATTCCCCGTCGATCTTACCCAACTGATGGCGGAGGAGAAGTCCCTGCAAATCGACATGGCCGGCTACGAGGCAGCCAAACAGAACTCTTATGTGCTGTCCCAGGGCAAGGGCGCCAGCAAGATCGAAGAGATCAACCTTGACGTGCACGCCATCTCACAGTTGCAGGAACAGAATGTGCCTCCTACAGACGACTCCTACAAGTACAAGTATGAAGCTGTTTCGGCGGAACGTGATTCGGCTTACAACTACGGCGAGTGCACCAGCAAGATTGTGGCACTGCGGTTTGAGAATCAGTTTGTGAACGAGATTAGCAACGGCCAGAAGGCAGGCATTGTACTGGACAAGACCAACTTCTATGCGGAAAGCGGCGGTCAGATCTACGACCAGGGAGCTTTGGTTAAGGTCAATGACGAGGCTAACGAATTCTTGGTGGACCGTGTGTACAACCGTGGTGGCTATATCCTGCACATTGGCGTCGTCGAGGGCACACTGAAGGTGGGCGATGAACTCCAGCTGCACATCGATGTGGAGCGGCGCTGGCTGACCATGAAGAATCACTCTGCCACGCATGCACTCAACCACTGCCTTCTCCAGGTCCTTGGCAAGGACACCGAGCAGAAGGGCTCGTTGGTGGTGCCCGAGAAGCTGCGATTCGATTTCAATAGCAAGGCTGCCATGACCATTCAACAGGTGGCGAAGACTGAGCAACTGACGAAGGACATGGTGTACAAGAATGTACCCATCTACGCCAAGGAATCGAAACTCGCAGTGGCCAAGCAGATTCGTGGCCTACGTTCGGTGTTCGACGAAGTCTATCCAGATCCCGTGAGGGTAATCTCCTTCGGCGTGCCAGTGGACGAGCTCGAGCAGAATCCCGATTCGGAGGCCGGTGAACAGACCTCAGTTGAGTTCTGCGGCGGCACGCATCTCAGACGCTCTGGTCATATTATGGACTTTGTAATCAGCAGCGAGGAGGCCATTGCCAAGGGCATCCGGCGAATTGTGGCTCTGACAGGCCCTGAGGCCCTGAAGGCACTGAAGAAATCGGAGGCCTTCGAGCAGGAGATCGTCCGTCTTAAGGCCACCATCGATGCCGATCAGTCTGGCAAAGACTCAAAGTCGCATGTCAAGGAAATCGTCGAGCTGACCGAACAGATCTCGCACGCCACGATCCCGTATGTGAAGAAGGATGACATGCGCAATCTGTTGAAGGGCCTGAAGAAAACTTTGGACGACAAGGAGCGTGCCCTGCGTGCCGCCGTCTCTGTGACTGTTGTCGAGCGTGCAAAGGCGCTGTGCGAGGCGAATCCCAAGGCCACCGTGTTGGTCGAGCAACTGGAGGCGTTCAACAACACCAAGGCTCTGGATGCCGCCCTTAAACAGGTGCGCACTCAGCTTCCGGAAGCCGCTGCCATGTTCTTCTCCGTCGATGTGGACTCAAAGAAGATCTTCTGCCTTAGCTCAGTGCCCAAGAGTGCAGTGGACAAAGGTCTGAAGGCGAACGAATGGGTGCAACACGTTTCCGCCACGCTGGGTGGCAAGGGAGGCGGCAAGCCGGAATCCGCCCAGGCTTCGGGCACTAACTACGAAAAGGTGGACGAGATCGTTCAGATGGCCAACAAGTTTGCCCAGGCGAAATTGAATTAAACGGAAGAATTGGTTAACACTCAAATCGGCAAATCCTCCAATTACTCATAACTTTGATAAACCCTTGATGCTTGCAAATGGTAATCCATTTATCTGTTCCAAACAGCATTTCAAATGAATTTTTCGATTATTTATAAAATAAAAGCATTTGTACACTTATAGTTTGTGTGGTTTTGATAAGCTTAAGGAAATCGAGAGCCTTTTAAGGTCTGATAAGTCGAAACGAATTTTATTTTTCCTAAAAAACAAAAGTAACAATAATTTACAAAATACAAACTACATAAAATTTAGAAAAATCAGTCAGTATTGAAAGCAAACAAAAATCCTTTCATTAACCAGACTTCTGTACTTTGTTTTTCTCTATAATCCAATCCACAGCCTCGGAAAAGTTTTCCACCAACGCAGTCGGTGGCGGCGAGGGGTTAACATCCGGCAAATATTTTCCAGTCTTGACCAGAATTCCCTGCATGCCCACACTCATGGCGCCCACAATGTCATCATTGGCATCCTGAAACCATGAAACATTAATGTCACTATCCAATGAGAAGCCTAAATACCACCTACATCTCCTATCATAACGCAGGTGGATGGATTTAAGCCATCCAAAGCTCCTTCAAAGAAGTAGGGATTTGGTTTGCCAATCAATTTGGCGCTTCGCCCAGTGGCAAATTCCAGGCCCTTGACAAAGCAGCCTGGGCCCAAGGCTAGCCCATCATTGCGTTTATAGAATTTGCCCTGATGTATGGCCACCAGTTGGTGGTTCTTGTTTTCCAGGAGAACACTATTTTGGTAAAAGAGTTATCAGTATTATCAGTATCAGTATCAGTATGGTCGCGCTTCTTACTTGAAGGCCTTGTTTAGACAGTCATAGTTAAAAGCCTTGGGCGCCAGTCCAATTACTACGGAGTCCTGATAACGTTTCGTATCCTCCGGCGGAAAGTCCTGACGAGCATCCTCTGACAGGAGGTAAAATGGATTGAGTTTACTCTTCTCCACGTATGCCACGGCGGCACTCAAGGAGCTATAGATCTCTGATTGATCCAGTTGGAAGCCAATCTTGCAGAGTCGTTCGTGGAGCGTTGCTTTCGAGTCCTTGGTTGTATTTGTTACGAATTTGACGGCCACCCCGGAACCACGCAATCTGCTCTGAGTAAATGTACATTAATATATAAATATTTATGCTTGCACTGTGTAAGGCATACCTCTTTAGAGCCTCAACGGCATTGGGAGTGGGGTCGTCTTCCACGTGTAAAGTGCCACTGAGATCTATGAGCGCAGCTTGAATGGACATTCTGTTGAATTTTGCAAAGCTTCTTCCAATTAAAAACATTTAGTAATTCCAGCTGGTTCGATAGTGCTCCATCGGTTATCGATAGTTGATGTACTTTGTCAATCAGCTGATGCAGTTAGCATGGGCGTAGCAGAAGGGGTTTTATTTAAAAACAAAATTTTTTCTTTGGTATATAAACTTGTATATTTTCTTTACTGAGTTTAATTTGTTTGGTGTTTATAGAAATTAAATGAAATCGTTTAATTTCTGACCCTTTTAACACAATTTTTGACCACTTCCCTGCTTACAGGCTGTTAGCAATGTTGTTTTCTACCGGCAGATCTGTTTTAGCGCGAGCTCTGTTTGATATATCCGTGAAATGGAAACAAAACGGTCTAATAGCAACATACTGCCAGTCAGCCACAGCTTTGCGTCCCAAAAAGGCCAAGTCCCAGCGAAAGGAGGTAGGGAGAAGCGAAAATGGAATGGAATTTACATAACTAAGCAACTGATTCCCCTTTCAGGCGCAATACTTCTCCGATGCCAAGAGGGTCCGGACGATAGGAGGCAAGGGCGGCGACGGTTGCGTGTCCTTCCTGCAACTGTGGTGCAATGAGAGAGCCGGTCCCGATGGTGGCGACGGTGGTCATGGCGGGCATGTCGTTTTCCAGGCCTCCAACGATGTGCGTAACTTCAACCACGTGGGCAGCGTTCTAAAGGCGGACGAAGGAGAGCGCGGCAGCTCCAAGGACTGCCATGGCAAGAACGCCAAGCATGCAGTAATTAAGGTGCCCATTGGCACCATAATTAGGAACGCACAGGGCATAATTGTCGGGGATCTGGCACAGGCGGATCTCATGTTTGTGGCCGCTCGCGGAGGAGCTGGTGGCAAGGGCAATCGTTTCTTTACCACAGACAAGGAGACGAGTCCCAAGGTCTGCGAGTACGGTCCGAATGGCGAGGACTTCTCCTACATTCTGGAGCTGCGCAGCATGGCAGATGTGGGCCTGATAGGCTATCCAAATGCCGGTAAGAGTACCTTACTGAATGCCTTAACCCGCGCCAAGCCGAAGGTGGCCCCCTATGCCTTTACCACTCTGCGTCCCCATCTCGGCACCGTCCAATATGATGATCATATTCAGCTGACCATCGCCGATCTGCCAGGTCTCGTGCCCGATGCACACCTTAACAAGGGCTTGGGCATACAGTTCCTAAAGCACGCAGAAAGGTGCACCCTTCTGCTGTTTGTCCTGGACGCCAGCGCCTCGGAACCCTGGAAGCATTACTCCCAACTCATGCACGAGCTGCGACAGTTTGGTGGACGACTGGCCAGTCGCCCCCAGTTGGTGGTGGCCAATAAACTTGACGTTGACGAGGGCCGGGATAACTTCGAGGAGCTGCAACGCCGACTCGAGACACCAGTACTTGGTATCAGTGCAAAGATGGGTCAGAACCTGGAGCAGCTCCTAAAAGTGATTCGAAAAGAGTACGACAGACACAAGGCCCAGAATAGAACTTAAAGCTAAAGATGCTTCGATTGTTATTTATAAATAAAACTTTATTCTTACGGTCTACACAAAGATAATGGAACGACGATTCTTTACAAGCCCTCCTCGGATGTCGGCAGCCAAAAGGCCATGTTTGTGCAGGCCGAGGCCAGCATCATATACTTGGGATTGAACTGGACACATTGCACCGGCCCCGGATGGTCGCCATTGAGCACGGATACCTTGTTGCCCGTGTCGGCGTTCCAGATGTGCACGCGTCCGTCCGTGCTGCCCGAGAAGATAAACTGTGAGTCCGGGCTGAAGCTGGCCTCGATGGCGATGCCCTTGTTGTTGGGATAGCCGGTAAACGTTTGCAGCGGCGTGCCATGAAAGGCGTCCACCAGCCGAATGACCGATCCGTTGGTACTGATCAGGATGGTCTTACCGTCCCTGGAGAACTTCAGCCCCGTCCAGTCGCATTCCTTCTCCTGGTTCAGCTTAAAAGTCACGAAGGGACCCTTGTCGAACGATCGCAGGTCGTAAAGCTTGATACTCTCCGAGTTGACACCGGCGGCGAAGATCAGACCCTCTGGATCGTAGGCTGCAATAGGCCTACCGGACAGATGCATTAGTCCCTGGCAGTTCGGCGATCGGAGGTCCCACAGGCGCAATGTCTTGTCCAGTGAGCCGGATAGGAAAGTGTCCTCCACCGGCGAGATGCACAGCGATATAACCTTCTTGGTGTGTCCGGGGAAGTAGCGCAGGTATTTGTTGTCGTGCAGGCTCAGATACCGGATGGTGTCGTCCACCTTTGTCGAGCTGTGGATGGCCGTGTTGTTGGCGTGCGTGAAGTGGATGAGGTCCACGCCATACTTCTTTGAGTTGACCGTCCGAGACTGCGTACCCTTTTCGCAGTCGTATATCACGATCTGGTCGTCCTCGCTACAAGAGATTAGATGCTCTCCATTCGGCGCAAAGTCGATGGCGTTGATCTTGTCGGTGTTCTCCCGGAAGATCTTGGCCACTTTAAAGCTGCGGACCACAGAATCTATAAGTTTTATCTTCATTGTGCAGTGCGCCGGGTATTTATTTTGTTTATAATTTTTTTTTATTCGACGCTAGGGTTGTTGATAATATATCAATATCAATATATCGATATACGATTCTTGGTTGCCCAAATATCGAAAGTGCGATATTTTTATTTGAGGACGACCCTAATTCTAGTGCCCAATACATGAAAGCCTGTGTTTCAGCTCGATAGAAAATAATTTCAAATATGTTAATGTTTTTAAGTGATTTTTAATTCATCATTATTTATATTTCTGATAAAAATAATATAATCGATACGATATTTTTTGAAATATACGACAACTCTATTGGACGCGAGGCAATGTTAGAGATGACACTTGGTTCGCTAACTGGTTCCGAATTTGTCATCGAGCTAGCATGTCGGAACTGGTTCAGGGGCAAACATTTCAAATTTCTGGTTCGAAATCTGGTAAATTCTTAAACTTTATTGACTATTCTAAAACTAATAAGAAAGTAAGCTGGAATAACTCCAATATCAATAGATAAATCCCGCTTGTGTAGCCATAGCTTTCCTTCCAAATGTAATATTAAAAAGTAAAGACATTTTGTTGGGTCAACAAACAAATTTTAAGTATATTTTTTTCGTAAAGCGAATTGTGATGTGAAGCGTATTAAAGGCTACAGTTATTTGTATAAATACATTTTAAATGTACACAGTTTGCTCCATTGCGCATTGCGCACACATTTTTATCAGTTAGTATTGTGTACATTTAAAATATACGACTTATGTCACCTGTTGACAGTCACAGCTGATGCTGGGACTGTTGCCCAGCAGATCCTTGGGATCCACGTATGCTGTACCCTCTTTACCTCGAGCAAAAGGTGTTTGTCCATTGGTTTGTAAGTAAAAGTCGCCATGTATTCTGAAATTTACAAGTCATAATTAACAACTTCCATGCAATAAAATATAGAAAACTTACGACGTGGGGCAGTGATGACCCATCACCACCGGTCGGCACGTATCAATAGTTTTATTTTGCTTAAAATCTGACCAGTTCTTAGCCGCCACTGCATCGAATCGTATGGGATAGCGATCCGAAACACTCTCTGCCCAGAACCACCAGCTGCGCCGATGGCTGGACAAATCGTTGTCGGAGAGCATTTTGTAGTTGCGCTTGGGACAACCGGGTTGCAGACTGCCGCCTCCATTGGGCCAGAAATCCGCCGTTCCCGTGCTTGTCGGCGCGCCATACATCCATGCATCCGTGTGTATAACGTCTACGAACTCCGCGTCCTTCTTGGACAGATGTGTGCCTGGGTAGTAAAGCGGAAAGGCGGGATCTAAAGCGGAAATTCTGACAAAAAAAAAGAGGTTTACTATGGCTTATAGTAATTACATTTTAAAGTTTCCTCACCTCTTTAATTTTCTGGCACCATTTGTACGCTTGATTATCTCACGTCCAAGGACTCCGGCTAGCTGACCGCCCATTGAGTGTCCAACAACATGGAATTTCTCAATATCCAGACCATGATTAAACATTTGGATGAGAATTTTGGCCAATTCCGGACCCAGTTGCTTGATATTGGGGAAGGCATCGAACATATAGTTGCCATCGGCCAGTTCTCCCCAGTCCAGGACAATCAGATTGGTATCCTTGCGCTCCAAATAGGCCTCGGCGATGACATGTATGCTCTCAACATCGGGATCTTCCAGGTAGCCATGAAGGTAAAGCACTGTGTTCTTGTCCAAGTCCAAGTGCTCATCCTCCAATAGGCTCTGGAAGTCCGTTAAATCGTAGATATCGCTATCAGCTACACAGGGTCTATGTGGGTTACAACTTGGATTAGGTACTGCTCTTAGTTAAAGAATAAAAAAATAAATCTCACCCATAATATAGGATAAACTTTGCCGTTGTCAGATCCGCCTTGGCGTCCTTGAGACCGAAGAGCAACCCTGGGTAATTGAGAATCCAAATGGTTTTAACGAAACCTTTCCATATTTGCTTATTCACTTACTGGATTTGTTTTTAATGGCTTTGTGCATATTGTGCTGTGGGGTTGCTTGGTTGGCGCCGAACTGCTATTAGTCCATAAAATGATTGATTACGTGGTCGTGGCCGGCAGCTGGTTTCCGGATATCCTCTGCTCCCATGCGGTGGTTGACAAAGACTGGGGCCGGCGGACACTCGATTAGTTGCGGATCAGTGGGGTGGCGTGGCCTGGCCTAAAATCCATTCAAATTGATAAGTCTAATTAAATTTCAAGTTATCCCCCGGATAAGATAGCAAACATTAGCCTTGCGACAAGGCGACCATTGTGAATCACAGGAGTCGGTCGGTGGTGGTGGCACCAACGGCGGCAAAGTCCGGCCTGACGTAGGTCCAAAATTTTACCATCATGCATCATTCATGTGCACACGGTGGGAAATCTAATTTTGGCCTCTATTGTGATATTTTTTTATGAGCACTTTTGTGGGTTTGAAAGCGTTTAATCGAACATTAATCCCATTATGCACTTGAGACGTAATCTATGGGTGGTGATCGATCCGAGCCAATACAAATCAAATGAAAGCCATTAAATGCCCGCCACTTGGTCTACTTTGTTCGCTGAGCTATTAATATCACCTATCACAAGCAGTTAGTGGTTTCCGAATTGCACAATTCCAGTCAGGAAATTGAATCACGGAAAATAACTACATAACATTATAAATTCAAATTCAAATTTAATTTAAATAAATTATTATTTGTATTTTAACAGATTGTAAAATCTATAATCTGGATAAAACACTCATTTTATAAGGTAGAAGATCAAAAGTAGTTGAAGAAAAACTGACTTAAAGCATAATATTTCGTTTAAAGTAAGTCCCTACCTAAAGTCTCTTAAAAACGTGCCATTGAACTTTGTTTGATCTTGCCAAACTATGTTTAATGGACACCATTAAACTATAAAAACGTTTCATTACTCAAAAGCAAACGTTGGTTCGGGGTCGATTAAACATGATATGAACTCCACTGTCTTTTGCCGCAGAGATTACCCTAACCCCGAATGGGCAAACTACAAATGCTTAAATATGCAGACTTGAAATTACTACAGTCAAGCTTACCTAACATAGATGTTTAGT
>JAEIIM010029057.1:0-16304 GCA_018874515.1 Drosophila greeni | reverse complement strand
CTATTATGAGACAACCGTATAAATAATATGAAATTTTTGTACCATAAAAAATATTGTTTACATCAAAATACTGCCACTCTGAACGCCTGATACGCGGTCATTGGAGCAAATAAGGTACTTCGCCTGGCTTCCAAATAAGGAAACACTATATAAGTTTCATGGTAAAAGAAATAAGCAGAAAAGAAATAGAGTAATTAATAAAATTCCAGGAATTTTCCCTTATTTAGTGTATTATCTCCACTGAGCCTTGGAATGCAAAGAATGCATTTGAGATCTAAGCTTTTAAGTCCCTCATTATACAATGCCAGGCACTTGATCAAT
Organism: Drosophila greeni; assembly: GCA_018874515.1. Lineage (NCBI taxonomy): Eukaryota > Metazoa > Arthropoda > Insecta > Diptera > Drosophilidae > Drosophila > Drosophila greeni. The sequence goes on along the minus strand of JAEIIM010029057.1, from coordinate 15,983 downwards.
GAATGCATCAACTCTTTGCTGAAAAGCGTAATAAATTAACAATAACAATAATAATAACAAGCAAAGCTAAAATCACTCGGCCAAAGCCGCCACAAAATGAAATTAATAAAAATGCAGAAAAAGTGCCGAGTATAAAATCAACAAAAACAAAAACATAAAAACCCGAAGCAGAAAAACAGTAAATAAAGTCAGGAAAAAAGAATTATGTGGTTAGGCGATAATAAGTTGCAGTTGAAGTTATTTTTTTATTATTGTAATTAGCTGTGGGCAGCTTAAAAAAAAAAATAATACATTAAATAACAGCGCGTTTTGGATGTTATAGTTGTTGCTGATGTAATCGCATCGCGCGAATCACGAAGGAAGCCAAGTCAGCCATTATGCATCTACTATAGGCGACCCAAAGCGACGTAACTTTATTGATAATTGCCATTAATTGGGGCCTTTATTGAGTCAACTTTAAATACATTTTCGCCACCTTTTTACGCCCTCAAGGAGGATAGAGCGATTTAGGGTTAATAGTTGTGGCATCAGCTTACTGTTTGAATATCAGTTGCAATCATAGCTATCATATCTTAGAGATATCCCTCACTCTCTATCCTCCTTTCTTGAGAAATCCCTTGATTTAGGACCGCCACCTGTCACTTTCGTGGCATAACCTTTGCTTGCTCTGAACTTGATTGCGAATAAACCATTCCAGAAGTCGCCGGTGGAATGTTGCAGCCATCACAGCTGCTGCTGCTGGCTGCCTGCCTGCTGCTGCTGCTGTTGCACTTGCAGAATGTCAGCGGCAAGTCGCCCACCAAGGAGCTGCCTCGTCCCCTGATTCCGCTGAAGGAGGAGCATGTACAGGATCTGGACTCCAAGATGACATTCCAGTTGCAGCGAAACGGACGCTCACAGCGTCCCACATTGATGGATGTGGCCCTGCAGCAGAGCGTGCGCCAGGGCCTGGATGCCATGGCCGAGCTGTACGGTCGCATTCAGCCGGAGATGCTGCGCAATGGTGGGTACTACATGACTCAATGACTCAAAGCCACGAAAATCTGGAAAATACCTTCCAAAAAGGTCAAACCCTGCAGGACAATCATCCAGCCGCCATGCTTTCCCGCTTCAATGCCCCAACCACGGACTCGGAGCGCCGGGAGATGGCCGCCTATGCCACCATAGCAGCAGCCAAGGCCTTTCGCAAAAAGTAAGTTTCAGAGGGAGTCTAGGAATGAGGGAATATATGGATGATATATGGTGGATGTGGGTGCGCAGAGTGTGTGGCGGGTCATGAGTTCATCAGCCGCAAATATCTGTGTGGCTATGACATATGAAAAAAGTTATTGGCCAAAGCGATGCGCATGATTAAAAATCAAAGTGGTTTCGTGGGGAGGTCGGAAAATCAGGGAAGAAAGGGGATAATACTTAACTTATATTTGAGTTATATTACAAAAAAGTCTTGACCAAAACCAGGCTTATAGATCTATAAGAGACAACCCCTTGCCTTGATCAATATATCGAAAAAATCAAAGAATGTCTTGAGCCGCCCTCGCTGGAGCACTTATAGGTTACCCTCAAGTTTCTGGCCGCTGGCAATCTAATGCAAAGCGGGCATACAACCGGGCATTCCACAAAGACAACAATGTAAGCAATACTATTGAGTGGAGGATGCTGTGGCCCCCGTCCGCGTCTGTTCCTGCCTTCTGCCAACAATTACCGCTGGCAACTTTCTCGCTTGATTAACGAGTTCTACGGCATCCATGGCAGCCAGCGCGCTGGCAGAGCTAATGAGTTGGAGTTGCGATTGGAATGGAACGAACTGGCCGGGCCTCAAGTGGAAGTGAACCCTCCTCCTCCTCCTCCAGCTCCTCCTCCTCCTCGCAAAAATAATCTTAGCCAAAAAACGATGGGCGTCCCACTGCGATTGCTCATGACTAAGAGTCAACTTTCACTTTGACATTGAAATGCCGGATAATTGGCAGACAAGCGGGGCCAAAACCAATACCGGATCGGGGGCCAGGTATGCTCTGGGCGAAGGTGAATATTAAAGCTGCCCGGGTTAAATGACCTCTTTGGCTCTTTGGGCTCAGCGGAAATGGCAGACGCCAGCAACTTCCACTCCATCTCCGATTGCAACCACGCCATTTCCATTTCCATCTCCAACTCCATCTCCATTTGCAGTTTTTCCAGTTTTTCCCGCTGGCAGAGTTTTCACTTTTCACAACGGGTTGGCTCTGTGTGGATTTTCCACACAAATATCAAACGAAAAGCGCGTTGAAGCCCGAGAACTTTCACCCGGCCGAAAAAGGCCATTTACTCAGGTGTGTGAGCGTCGTCGCGTCTCTCAGGTGCAATGAGCTCTGACCGAGGCGAATGCAAAGCTGAGTCGGAGTCGCCTTTACGTAATTTACGTACAATCAATGGGCCAAAACGCGGCGACATCGTCACAATCGGACAATTGCCAGACAAAAGATGCTGATGCCCGATGGCCATTAATGGGAAATGCTTTCGGCTGCTCCGCACAGTCACAATCAAATTACGAAATGGCCAGCAGCCAGCAGCGTGTTTGGTTTAATTAAATATCAACAGAAATGTCCAGCGTCAATCAGCGTGTGGAGAGCAGAGATGATGATCAGCTCGTTAATGGTGCCAAAAGCAGCATTTAGCCAAATTAGAAGCCAAAGAAAGCGACAGCCACGGCGCTAGAAAGATTATGTACAAAGAAATACCCACGCCAGCTGGGGGGAAGCTCCAGCTCCAGCTTCAGATTGGCCATTGGCAATTTGATTACATCAAAAGACGACGACGACAACAAAAACAGCGAAAGGCAAAGCTTTTGCCGCGACTGCGAAGAAAGAAGCAGAAACCGAGGCTGAAACTGAAACACAAACATGGGGCGACTTTCGTTTTCTACCAGCCAAGTCAACTCAAACCAAGTCAGGCCAACCAATTCGGCCTCAAGCTCCTCTCATTTCGTACGAAAGTTTTGTATTGTATTTAAAAATTTTTTTCTGTTTCGATCGAGAGAGCAATGAACCCGCGGTCAACGCTGCGGCTGCGCATTTTCCTCCACATTGCGTATACGCCGCGTAAACCCAAGGCAAAGGGCGCTTTGCCTCCTTTAAAAACAATGCTTAATAAATAAATAATGGGCACTCGTAGCAGTGACAAGACTAGGCCTGGGAAAATATATACCATATTTCCACTTTCACCTGCAAGGAAAAACTGGAAAAACGTGCCGAAACAATTATACACTTTGCTCTGTGCGCATCCCCCGGGGGCAATCGAAAATAGCCTTCAATCAAAGCTAATTTTCGCATCTTGCAGATGCGTGAGAGGAAAAGTGAAAACGCCTAGAAGATAGATTGATTGGCAGATCGCAGGAAATTATATGCCAGGCAGGAAGTTTGTTGAGACAAGAGAAAGCTGATTCGAAGATTGCCATTTTCCGATCTAGATTTGGGGAAGAGAGCTTTAAACAGCAATTTTGAATAGGAATTTTAAAATTAAAATGTTTTTCTAAAAATGTTTAAGAAGATATATATTTGTAAGGAAAATTAAAGCACACAGAGGTCCTCTTTCCACTAGGATTTTCAACTCTTTTTAGCGGCAAATAAAAATATTTACTATGTATGTTGATGTAAAAATTGGATACTGCTGTATTTACAACTCAGTTTCCTTTCTTTGAAGAAATTTTTATATTTTATAAATATTACTTTTGATGTATTGGCCATATAGTTCCAAATAATAATTTCAACTGTAACTTTATAGTTTTATTGTAATGCTAAAAGTCCCTTCAAAAAGTGACCCTATATCTCAGCTTTCTGCTTACTCATAGAGAGACGCACTCAAGTCCCCTTAGCCTAGGCATGTTTCATGACCGAGTCATTATACCCCTCGGGATTAAAACGAAATGAAAATTGACGAAAAATAAAAACTGAAAAAGAGTTGCTAATAAACGCGGCAAATGGAAAGCAAAAGCGGGGTGAATTAAAGCTCACTGCTCACTCTGCTCACTGATTTCTCATGCGTTTTCCCGCCACAATCTCACACCTGCGAGCGCACTCACACCAGGCCACCACTGCCAGCACCACCACCACCACCACCACCTGGTGGATCCCACTTGGAGCGAACTCGTTTCGACCAAACTCTGATTCCGTGTGGAGTCGCGAGCGTTTTATAAATAGAAGCCGGCGGCTCGAGCAGTCGGCACTCGAACTCGAAATTTGAGCGCAGCCATGTCGGCCACATCCAAGCCGCTGGATGCGGGCCGAGGGTGTCCAGCAGCGAGGTCGTCCTGGCCCCGTCCTGGTCCACCCTCTGCCCGCCATCCATCCATCTAACCCTGGGTATCGTATCGCAGCTTCCAGCACATCGATGAGCTGGCCCGCCAGTCGCACACGCAGCGCATCTCGTTGCGTCGCACCGCCCTGGAGGGCCTGTGTCCGCCGCGGGATCCGCCGCCCTGCATGCCCGCCTCGGAGCGGTACCGCACCCACGATGGCACCTGCAACAACAAGCGGAGGCCCAGGTGGGGCGCCGCCCAGATGCCCTTCAATCGGTTCCTGCCGCCGGAGTATGGAGATGGCGTGGACACTGTAAGGAGTTCCGCTGATGGCAGCACTTTGTCCTCATCGCGTTTTGTGAGTTTGCTGGTCCATGGAGCTAGGGAAGGCGAGGCACCGCTTACGCTGATGATAGCCCAGTGGGGACAGCTGCTGGACCACGACATGACCTCCACGGCACAGCCACGGTGAGCAGCGTTTGTGGAAATCTAAAATCTATTATATTATATCTTTCCTTACCATCTCTTTATTCTTTATAGCTCCATCAACGGCTCCATTCCCAGTTGCTGTGGCGGCAAGGACTTCCATCCCGCCTGCTTCCCCATCAAGGTGCCCCTGGACGATCCCTGGCTGGCGCCACTCAAGGTGCGCTGCCTGGAGTTCCTGCGCTCTGCACCGGCCCAGCGACGCGACTGTGTGCTGTCCTGGCGGGAGCAGACCAATCAGGTGACCTCCTACATCGACGCCTCGCCCATTTACTCGAACAGCGCCAAGACCTCGGACAACGCGAGAGTCTTCCGTCATGGACTGCTGATCTATGGTCGTGGAGATCCCGCCGACGATGTTTGCCAGCGCGGTGCCATAGCCACCAAGTGCATACGGTCCGGAGATGGCCGGAGTGGAGAGCAACCCGGTCTGCTGGCCATGCATCATGTCTGGGTGGGCGAGCACAATCGGATAGCCCTCGAGCTGAGCGAACTGAATCCGCACTGGAGCGACGAGAAGGTGTACCAGGAGACGCGTCGCATTGTGGGCGCCATGTTCCAGCACATCACCTTCCGGGAGTTCCTGCCCGTCATTCTGGGCCGGGAGGTGGCCAAGCTCTTCGATCTGGACCTGCTGCCCTCGGGCTACTACGAACGGTACAGTTCCAAGGTGAATCCCACGGTGGCCAATGCCTTTGCCGCCGCCGCCTTCCGCTTTGGCCACTCGCTGGTCCAGAATTCCTACACGAGATGCGATCGCCACCACAATGTGATCAACAACAGTGAGTCTGGGGTGATCTTTTCTGTGTCCATGGGTAACCCTCTTGTTGTTTCCCCTTCCAGATGTCAGTCTGCACGAGGAGTTCCAACGCGGAGACATCGGCTCGGCCGGGTCACTGCATCGACTTCTGCGTGGCCTGGCCTCCCAGCGCGCTTTGAAGAGGGACGAGTTCATCACACCCGAGCTGACCAATCACCTCTTCCAAACGCCGGGCTTTCCCTTTGGCCTGGACCTGGCCGCCATCAACATTCAGAGGGGACGGGATCATGGCATTGCCCCGTACAGTGCTTGGAGGGTGCCCTGTGGCCTCAGTCCCATCCACAGCTGGGATGACTTTGGTAAGGTTATAGCCTCAGCTTTCCTCACTTGATTGACGCATTAACACCAATTAAGAGACACCTCGAGGGAATTCACTTTCTTTTGGCAATTTTCGTACAAAAAATATCTCTTTGATAATTATGAAGTTATATAATGATAGAAGCACGTTTGCCTTTGGTGATATCCCAATCATAAACCCTCTTTCTCTCCCCCAGCTAACGTGGTGGGTCCGGAGTCGGCCAAGCGCATTGGCCACGCCTACCGCAGCGTCCACGACATCGATCTCTTTGTGGGCGGCATCGCCGAGCGTCCCGTGGTGGGCGGCCTGGTGGGTCCCACTTTTGCCTGCATCATCGCCCAGCAGTTCAGCAATGCCAGACGCGGAGATCGTTTCTGGTACGAGAACGGTGGCTTCGAGAGCTCCTTCACGCCCGCCCAGCTGCACTCCCTGCGTCGTGTGTCCCTGGCTCAGGTCCTCTGCCGAACGGTGGGCGGTGGCACGCTCCAACCCCACATTTTCATACCAGCCGAGTTCGAGGACAACGAGCGACAGAGCTGCGGAGTGGGTAGCCTCTCGCCCATCGATCTGAGCCCTTGGCTGGAGCAAGATCCCTTCCACAATCAACAGGTGCCGGAGCAGGTGTTCAACATGGGGCAACCGGAGCTGGGCTCCGTGCAGGTCCTCAAGGAGAATAAGGCGGGCTTTTCGAACCGTGTGAGACCGACCAAGCCTCAGGTGGAGCTAAATGCAAACTCAGGCACTGGTTTCCATCGACCCACCAATGGCAGTCCCTCCAAAGTTAGCGACAAACTCGACCTGAAACGCAAGACAGTGACGACCTCGAACAAGAACGGTAACAGTAACAGCCGACAGACGACTCGCAAGCCCGTGACTGGTGTCAACAACAAACTGGACAAGTCCCCGAAGATCACCATTAACCTAAAGACGGTGCGCAGGCCAGAGGGATCGGCTGCCAAGAGACGTGTGGTCATTAACAATGTGCCCGTGGAGCTGCGAAGCTCTGGGGGTAATGCCACCGAGACGGAGACTGGGACAGGAACATTGACTGACGAGGGCGAGGAGAATGAGTTTGTAGAGGACGAAGTAGATGACGTGCCAGAGTTGAGGACTAGCCAGGAGACACACAGAACAACTGACCAAAACAAAACTGACTCAACTACGACAAAAACTAAAGAAGAACCATTACTTAGACAGAGTACAGAAGTACCCAAGACCGAGAGACGTGACTCCAAGAAACTGGAACCCCAACAAGAGAAGAAGACCCTTGACAAGACCCTGGACTCCCGACTGTTACACCTTCAACGCAATCGTACTAGCACCCCGTTGGTTATACAGACCAGCTCCACAGCCAGCTTGGGACGATCAACCCGGCAGACCAAGGCGCCCAAGACAACAAAGCCCACCAAGCGGGGCGTCGAACTGAGACAGTACCAGAACAGACCGCTCTACGAGAGACCCCAGAAGGTGGTGGTCAACGGACCGAACGCCGACCAGTACGAAATAGAGATCAACATTCGACAGACGAACAAGAGTCCCGCCTCGCGACCCTCGATGACGGACTACGCGGAGTACACGACTGTCCACAAACCATACTACGAGACGAACTACGCCCCGCACTACGTAGACTACGCGAGCACGACTCCCGTGCCCCTGCCGAGCTATAGTTACCACCAGCCCCTGGTTGAGATCAGCACTCAGGGACAGAGGACGAAGCCACCGACCATCATCTACCTGAACGACAACGACGACAGACGGACCACGACTCGAGCACCGAACATTTTCCAGAACTTTTTGACCTTTGCTACGAACAGTTTCAATCCCCTGGGGAATCGACGACCGATGCCCACGACTCCCTCGCCCATCTCCCAGAGCCACAAGGAGCAGCGTCCCATTTTTGAGAACAGCGTGGTTCATAGTCCCATTAGCATAGCGGGAAACTCACACATCCTGACCGGATCCTCCTACTCCCCACGTCCGCCTTCGGTGCACTCCTATCCGGTGTCCACCAGCTCCCAGATTGGTGCCAATCCCAGTTCTGGGTTTCTGCACGCCTCCAGCAGCGCCGTGAGTGCCGGCCACTTTGGCAGCATCTCCGGAGTGGCCAGTGCCAATGGTGCGGACAGCACTTTTAGCTTCAATATACGACCGCGTCCTAGCCAGGAGCTGGGTCCAGCTGTGAGCTCTTATCCGCGCCCGCAGCAGAGTCAGGGGGGAGTAAGTGGAGGATCCTACGGCCTGGTGGGGCCACCTTCCTACAGACCCGACTACCCGCCAGCCCAGAGCGAACTGTACTACGACAGGGAACTAAGCACGGACAGAAATCCCAGTCCGTTCTCGGGCTCCAGCTCGGGTTCGGTCTACAGACCGCAGACACAACACCAGACGTTCTACGGACGGGGACCGGAGCTCAAGGAGGCGGGCAACGCCAGCAACGAACTGACCCAGACAGAGCACAAACTGTACCTACAGGACTACGACTATGTGAGCAGGACTCTCTCCAACCTGACCACGGACGAAAGCAACGCGACTCCGGACGAAGAAGACTACGTTTACGACGAGGACGTACCCAGCAACGACCTGGACAAGACAGAGACCCGGCGGGAGACGGACCCAGCAGCGGACATGTCCACCAAAAAGTTTGACAAGGACGGATACATGCGACCCCAACTGATGCGCGACTCGACGACCCACAACTCGACCGGAGCGAACGTGACCTCCCTGGACGACAACTACGTAATGCCAATGCTGGCGAACAAGACGGAGACCGGCTACGTGACCGAGGTGCCCAAGCCCATGCTGTCCACCTCCAGCCGGACAGTGACGAACAGCAAGGTGACCGTCTTCCCCGACAGCCTGGGCAAGCAGCTGGGCAACGACATACTGGCGGACGAGACGGAGGACTACGACGAACGCAACTCGGAGGCGCGCCAGAAGGCCCAGAGGCTCAAGCAGCTGGCCAGCGTGGCGTTCGCACCGATCACGGTACTGACCAAGCCGGACAGACCCGACAACTGGGTGATCTACAACAAGGCCAGCGAGGAGCCACCGCTGCCGCAGCCACCGCTCATCAAATCCAATGATGTGGCACCCACCGGCGAAGTGCCCACTCCTATCAAGAACTTTAATAATGCCTGGCGGAAGCAGGATCTGAAGGCGGCCCAGCCGGAGACGACGCCGGCCGCCATCACAGCCAAGCTAGAGGAGCTGGAGGATGTGTCGATAGCAACAACCACTGTGGCAGCAGCGGAGAGTAACTAGAAATGCCAAATTAGATAACTTATTTATTTTATTTATACAGTAAAATCACGAATTAAAGTCCAACTATCAATTATTACCCCAACTGTGGTTTAATTAGGAACTCAACTAGGGTTTATAAAGCTGTAAGTAAAGTTGGGACAACGGATTTCAACTTGAATACTAGCTAGTTTCAGCACATCAGAACAAGGACACTATTATCGCAACCACTTCTTATGGAGTCTCGAGCAGATCCTGCCGATCATCGTCAGTTAGTATGTGCGCAGGGCTTTTCATATTTTCAGTGTGCCAAAAATGTAACAATTCTTGGTTTGTACTTTATTACAATGCAGACTAAAGCTAGGTTTATCCACTCAAAGAACACAGACACAGAATGCTTAACTAAGTATGCAAGGGGGGGAACCCTGTTTCGATATTAATTTCTAATTCGGCATGTCCAGTTGCTGTGCTAATTAGCAGCGTAATGTTAATGGGGGTTACCAATATAAACAACAGTATTATCAACATCATCATCATCAATTACGTACTAGTACAAGTACCATTATGTGTATAATAAATTATGCTTGTCACACTGATCGGCCTCTATGCGTGTAAGGTATAAAATGACTAAGTATAACAAAAATAATGTACACGTTAAGCTACAACACTTTGGTGTATTTGCATATTGAACTGCTGCCTAGCAAGCAAATTGAAACGTTCTGCTAAAAGTACATCATCGAAGCGTCCGCTATCCATGCCTCCATAATTCGCTATCGTTGGTAATTTAACTAATTAACCTGTGCTAATCCTCCTCCCTCCGTTATTTACAATCTTGGGCGAAACTCCTCCTTGTTTGGTGGTTCTCAGTACGTCGCTTAAATGCAGTTTTTGAGTTGGTTTCAGTTTGGCTGGGGGATTGTGCGTATGTGCGCTCTTCACCAGCGGATCTGGTGCTTGTACTGCTCGTCCACGGCAATGCGCTTGATGGTCTCGTAGCCTAGTATAATGCTGAATGAGAAGGCCGCCGACTGCACCAGGCGGGCGGACAGGCCCTTGAAGAAGCAGTTTAGCTTTTCCTCCTGCCACAGTTCCCGGAAAGCGACGCTCATCGAGTCCAAACGATGGACCTGGGGGAAGAAGACATGATAATGTAGATTACGTACTGTGAATGACAAGCACATGCTTTGCCTAAGATAAGAGCACGAGCTACAAGTGTCCTAACAATTACGTATGATTTAATAAGAATTGCAAAGCAGCAATTCATAATTTTGATGACAAATCAAATTCTTGTTTGATTTTCTTAGGGTTCAAGTATAGAAAACAAGCTATTCCCCTATCGATATTAATATTCCTAAGCACATATTATGACTTACCTGCAAACGGGCGCGAACTATATCTAATGGATTGGTTAATATTGTCGTTGTAAAGCCACCCAGGCTGCCGGCCACGCACTGGATGAACAAGTGGGAGACCCAAATGGGGCAGATGCGGCAAAGTTCGTCTGCGGATATAGCCAAAATTTAATTAATCTAATCGCAGTAATGCGTGCGCCAGACTCACCCTGATAGAGGTGATAGAAGGCCCACCACATGGCAGAGTTAGGTACGTAGGCCATCAGGCTGGCGGTGTAGCCGCGGTAGAAGCCCCGGAACCCGTCGCGCCGCATTATCTCCCTGCCAATGTCCATGGAGATGTGCAGGCGACTCCGGCCGGGCCACGACTTAATACCCAACGGGTTGATATCGCCCTTGGAGCCGGCATGCGCCGACATTCCCAGCACCATGGCGTGTTGCGATATCACGTCGAAAGGAACTATGATGGTCTGGCCCACCAGCGAGGCGCAGCCGCCGCCGAGGAGCGCTTTCACTCGATGCCCGGCACCCATGTCGTTGAGCACGTGGCGCACGCCCTCGTAGGTGCTGATGTAAAAGACGCCGGAGACAATCTGCACCGACGATATCCAGAAGCCGCGATACAAGCCGGGCACGCCTTCGGAGCGGTAGATCTTCATGGCACAGTCCACCATGCCCTTGTAGACATCGCTCTTGTGCTGCACCTGCAGTTGCGTCTTGATCACCGTCAGCGGGAAGAGGCAGCAGCGCACCGAGAAGGAGCTTAGCATGGAGAGCGGAAAGAACTTGGTCTTGTTCATCATGTTCCACTCGATGGTGCGTATGTAGGTGGATCCGTCCACGCCGCCGCCCGTGCCGGCTCCACCGCCGGGGGCCACCGAAAGGTGGGCGCCGCTGGTTTCCGTCATCGCTAGCTGCTGTCCGCGTCCGCGGTCGAATGATGAGTGCGTCCCTCGCCGAGGGGCGCTGGCATGCGTGGAACTGAGGTGGTGCTGGCTCCCTTCACAGCCTCCCGTTTGTGTGGCGCTGGCGCTGGCTCTGGAGGCATTCGGCCTGCATGACTCGCCTTAAAGATCGCTCGCTCTTCCTTTGTGCTGCCTCGCTTTGTCGTGTGTCCGCCTGATCTTTATCTGCGGGAAACAAAAACATATCATTAGAGGGCATTGACGCACGAAAATCATTGCGAAGGCCCCAAGGTCGTCGTCGTCGAACTGCGGATGCTGAAAGCTTCTTCGCCTGGCCGCGACCTTTGCCCGTTGTCCGCCAGGGCCAGTCCGGAAGTCCGCCCGGCAATGCAGCTATCTAATCTCGGCGCCTCCCCCGTCTGGGAGTTGTTGTTATATAATGCGCAGACACCTGACAGAGTGGCCTCGGCCTCCGCGCCCCGCACCCAGCTTCGAGACTCGTGGACGTAAACAAACTCTTTGTCACGGAGTTCCACTTCCTGGGATTCCTCCCACTCGGGGAGGGTGTTGTCCGCATTTCACCGAGCACTTGGTTGTCGCGGCTGCCACTCACCTATGCCACTCTGGTTGTTTTGATACTTGGCTTGTGCATATCACATAATAAAATTCTCTGATTGCTTCTTCTCCTTTCTTCTTCTTCTTTTTTCTTCTTCTTCTTTTAGCTTGTTTTACAACCACTGGATAGCTTGGCAACTCTGTCCCTGACGACAGGAAAGTCCGGCAACGCTAGTGGCTCACGTCTGAAAAGTCTGGCAACGCTGGTATAACTACCGGATGCGTTGATTGAGTCGATTGTTATCGAATTTGAATGTAAACTGAAGCTTATTTGTGTATTTGAATACAAATTCCACACTTTTTCAAGAAACATTCCAACTAATTGGTTTGTTTTGACTCTAAAGCCCTTTGAAGGCCTTATTTTTTTAATATTTGCATAAATAATAATGAAAAATAAAATAAAAATATTTTGACCTACTCAGTAAGACTTAAAATAAACAAATTACTTTTTTTAAGTGCATTAAATATATAGAAAAGGTTTGAGACTGTTCTAAAAATGTTGTATAAAAGTAAAAACATATTACTTACTTAAATTTAATAAATTACGTCCACTTTTACTCCAATTTAAGTACAAGAATTTAAACCTTATTCATTCGTTACCCCCAAAGACACATTTAAATTCCGTTTCAAGCAGCTGTCAAATTTAATGACACTTCAGCCTGATTGACGCCCACGCCAGCGTTCCATTGGTCACCCCCGTCAGAAGCAGCCCAACCAATCAGTGTCCTTGGGGGCGGGATGCGCCTGCGCCGTGCCTGCCTTGCAGCATCAGCATCATCCCCGACATAACCAGGACACATCCTGGCCAGACGCCAGTCACCACGGATACTCGAAACCAACTGCACGACGGCAACGGAATGCGCGCTGATCGACGACAAGTGAAAGCAAAGCCATCGAGCGCTGAATAATTGAGAACTATTGATGGCCAGCAGCCAGGTGAAATCCTATTAGTGAAAATCGCAGGCAGCACCCGCCACCACCAAGTTCAAGATCGAGCCGATGGATACCGCCAAGTTGGTAAGATTAAAGCTTTTATTGCTGCTGCTGCATCGTCGCACATAAATAGGGCTTAAAGTAGGGTCGGAGTCTGGAGCAGGCCGTCATCCGTAGCTTAGTGTGTAGCCCATGTTCTCCATCAGCGTCTCCTTGATGGCCGGCTGCAGGGCGCGCTGCATGTAGGTGGTAAGCAGCCCGCGTACTCCCATTGAGAAGAGCTTCTCCAGCTCGTGGGACATGGCCTCGCCCACCAGCTCCTCGCGATCTGCGCCGGAAGAAGAACTGGGCTCGGCTCCGCTCCCCGCGCTGAAGATGTCGGCAAAGGCCCGGGCATCCGGCTCCACCAGCTGCTGCAGCTGCTCGTCCTCGAAGTGCAGCACATCCTCGCTGAAGTTCATCTGGTCCTCGAAATTGTCCTGGGCGTAGCGCCGTCGGCGCCTTCGCCTCTTGCCAAACTGCCGCCGGTAAAAGTTGTCGCCATTGACGTCGACAAACTCCCCGGAATCGCTGCCCAGCTCCAGGCTCTGGTCCCGCTGCGGATTCTGGCCCAGCCGGATGTCGTAGCTCGTGGGCTGCTGCGGCTGCTGGTGGTACTTGCCCCATCTGTGGCCCTGCGGCCGATTGTTGTTGGTGCCCAGTATCACATGCGGCTCACCCAGCTCCACCTCCGGCGCGTGTCCGAATCTCCGCTTGGAGTTCTGGCGAAGACGAATGCCACTGGGTCCCTGGCAGCCGTGGGCAAAGACAGATATGAAACCGGGTTCCGCGAAGTGGGAATCCGTTCTCACGGAGGCGGCTCCCAATCGTCGGGACTGCTCGTATCCGGAGGATTGGCCCGGGGCGTGGTCGTAGCCCAACGGTACCGTCCGGAACTCAATGCCCGCGTGTCGCAGCCGCAGGATCATGTGGCACTTGCCGCCCATCGGTTGCATCACCACCTTGCCGCTGAGCGTGAGATCCGGAAAGATCAGACGGGTGTCGAGCGTGGAGTTCTCCGTGCTGAACTTGCACTTGTCGATCTCCACCCAGCGATTGGCCGACTTTGCCGGCGGCACACGCACCTTAAGATCCTCCACATCCACCCGGGAAATGGCCAACTTGTGAGGTTGCCTGTGCTGCTGGTGCGTCTCCTGGTTCACCGCCAACAGGTCCTCCAGCTCCAGGGCACTGCTAGGGTCCGAGAAGGGGTAGGGTCTGCCGCTCCGGTGCAGGAGCTTGGCATGGTAGCCGCGTCCCGAGTTGTAGGCTCCGCCGCCCACATTGTAGAAGTCGTCCTCCGGCTCGCTGTGTTGCCCGTAGAAACTATGGTAAAGTTGGTAGGGACTCTGCGGCGGTGGCTCCCACATGGCTCGCGATCCGCGGTTGCGATCCGTGGACGAGCTCTTGGTCTGGATACTACGGCGTCGCATGTGCTCTAGAGCGTTCTCAAGACGGTTGGAGCAGCGATGGGGCAACTGATACGGTTGGCAGAGGGTCACTAAGGAGGAGGAGGAGGATAAAGATTATTTAGATTTGGGAAGAGTGATCTGTATTGAACTCACCCTGCAGCAGAGCCCAAAGGGGCAGCAGGAAGTGCAGCCAATTCAGGGTCACGTGTCCTGGCATGGCGTTGCAGTAATCATGGAGCGGGGTTTTAATTTGAATGGTATTAACTAGCTAAAGCTATTATTATTTAGGCAAAAGGTTTTCACAATTTATTTTTAATTTATAAAATTTATTAAATGCTTTAATTTATTAAATTAATTTCCAAGCAATGTAATCGGTAAATACATTATCATGAATGTGTTTTAGTGCACCAAAGGCTTAGGGTTCCTCCAAGAAATCAGATGTTTTTTAAGGTTTATAAAGGATAAAAAATTATTCTTGGATTTAGCCACGTTTTTAAATCACTTTTATTATTGTTTAACAGCTAAAAGCTGGAAGAATTATAAGAATTATCCTTTTTTTTTTTTAAAGAAAACTTCTGTACTTTGGAATTCTCACAGAGATTCCTTTTGATAGATAAAGCACCACCGATCCTCTCAAGTAAAAGCAGATCTGCTGCAAAAGTCCGCACTTTATAAGGCAATTTTTTCACTGAAATCCTTTCCAACTGTTGACTTGTCTATTAAATCCCAGTGGGTAGAAAGAATCTCTCCTTCTCTCTGGCCAGAAACACCTCCGAACTCGCCCGCAGCTGAACCGAAAATGCGGCTCCCAGGCCGAGCAACTGAGTAACTGGCTCGGTCGCGCTTCCATTGCCACAGTACATCGCTGGCAAAGAGGCACACAGCACCCACAAGAAGACGGAGCCGCGATGGTGACGACCGTGTCACTGCCTCATCATGGGCAGTGAAAGTGTTTTCCACGACGAGCACGAAAAAGCGACTCAGCCAAGCCAAGCCACACAACGCACCTCGGCGTGGAAACTATACAAAACACAAAGGCAAAACAAAAAAAAACCCAAACTAAAACAATTTGAGAAAAAGAAAAGCATTGTCTTTTGTCAGCCCCAAGCTGGCCTCTTCTTCTTACCTCCTCTCTGCAAAGTAGATCAGCATATATACCCATATACCATATATATATAAACTATATATAGTAGTAGTTACCCGAAATGTAAACACGAGCACAGTTTCGTAATGTCAGTTGCGGGCGCGCATGCGTCGTAATCTCCGCCAGCCTCGGCTCTGGGAGCCCATTGTTCGCCAGAGTTCAAAGTTGATCAATCCGTCGGATGAGTCAGTCACCCACACACATGGACACAACAGTTGCCACAGTTTGTTTTTCCCAATTGCACTTGTAATTGCCACCAATTGGCCATGCAAATTAGGCTCTAATAGGGCCTAAAGTTCATCATGTATTGGAGGGTATTTACCCTGCAAAGATCGTTGAGAAAAGGGATTGCTTTCAATATATAAAAAGCCTTTTTTTGATTTTATTTAGCAATATGTATAATTTAATAATAGTTTAAAATTTTAATATTTCTCAAAATATAATAGAAAGTATTTTGAATTTATTTTGCTGA